>JANHGN010001503.1:0-11577 GCA_024605025.1 Megaceryle maxima | reverse complement strand
AAAAAACAACCAAAAGAAAACAAAATACAAACAAACAAACAAAACACACACACACAAAAAAAAAAAACCAAAAAAAAAAAAAAAAAACCAAAAAAAAAACCACATTACTATGAAGAATAAATCTCAGTCAACAGAACTTCTGATACCTAAAGTTACACATCCACAAATGAGCTGTGGAAAGTGGGCATTTACATCCTTACTTGTCAATAGAGAGCTGAAGGCAAATTCATTCATCAAGCCTATTTCAGATTTCTGCTCTCAGAGGAGATGAAGTGAAGTCTAAAAGTGCCCATGTCTTTCCACTGGCTATAGTTACCACCTGACATGTAGCCTCCAGCACTTGGGAATCAGGGAAAGTCTGTCCAGTGCATCAAGGGGCAGATCTCCAAAATACAATGCTTTTGGTCAAAAGGTATATTGATCCACAAAGTATTACAGAATTAGGTAATACAGGGCATTAGAAAAGAAAGATATATATGAAAGCAGACAAAGCAGAAAAGATTAAATGATAATAAATGGCCATATAATTATATCCATGGAAAAAAATATATTTACCCCATGCCACTGTATAATTGTTACTAACTTTGGGTATTACAGCATCAAAATGGTATAAAAGATGCCAGCAATCTCATGTTGAAGTCTTTGTCAGCTTTTTGCTAAGAAAGGATGAAGGAATAGAAGTATCTATATTCAACAGGATTATAAATCCTTACTGGAAAAACAACTGAGTACCACATTGATTTTTAATAACACTTAGTCATGCAAGTGCTTGACATCATGTCTATACTGCCAAGGGATATCAGCAACTAACTCAAACAAGGACACTTACACAAAAGTCATTTGAAGCCTCCTACTGAAAATTGCAAGATAGACTATAGACTTAAAATCATATACATGAAATGTGGCCTAGGAAAGTTCATGGAAGTTTTGTTTAAGATTTTTGAACTAAGCATTATTTTTATTCATATACATGACTCTAGCCATGCATCCACGTTCGTGAGAACAGAATTAATTCTGTTCAGTGATTTTACTTTTCATCTCAGTTCTTCTAACTGCACTGTCTGAAGTCAGCAGCCTGTTTCCACAGACAGTGCTGCTGGCAGTGATAATACCCCATGTTTAGAGTTACTACCAAGGATTGGTGTGAAGACCAAGGCCACTGCTGGATCTTGTGTATCCCATTGCAGGGTGCAGAAAGTAAAAGGCCACACCTGCAGAGAGGAGTGGACAGAACAGGTGACACTAAACTGGCCAATGAGGTATTCCATCATATATACATCATATTTGGTATAAAGCTGAGGGCCTCTGCCCCCTAGGCCCACTTCGCCACCTTTGCTCATCTTGGCTCAGGTTCTCTTCCAGTTTCTTCCTCAGAACATCTGAGGAGGACTCTGTCCATTCTGCCTTTGATCCTGATCTGGGGAACAGATGTCGAGACACCCACTGTGACTGAAGTGGTCAGGAGAGCACAAGAGTATGAAGACACTGTCTCTGGTCCTCTACAGGTCCGTATATCAGCCCTGGATAAAATGGATAAGGAAAACTGATCAAAAAATAGAGACAAGGGAGAACATATATTATTATTGTTTTAATTTTCATTAAAGCTGTTCTAGTTCCCTTTTCTAATTACTAAGTCTCTTTCCCTTATTCCTTTTCTCTTCCCCTTTGGGGAGGGATGGGGGTTAACAGAGAGTGTCTGTCATGGGTCTAAGGAGCTGCCCTGACCCAAAACCTTGACATCGTGATGACATCTGCAGTGGCATGGGTTTTAAACAAGTTCACTCCTTGCTTCCTGCTGCCATAAATTTCTTTTTAACTTAACAAAAAACTGGAAAAAAAAAAAGGGCATTCTTGTCAACTGCTCACCACATGTTGTCATTAACCTCTTATGATTAATGTCTTTGCATTAAATTACAAATCTATTAAATCTGGCCTAGTAAAACAGAGATACGATATTAGAAACAATACTTGGAACATTGAAAAATGTGTAAAGCGAGGATTGTATGTAGTAGAGTTATGAATGATGGCACCTGTCAAAGAGCAGGAGGTCTTATCTTTTCTGGGACCCCTCTATACTTAGTAAAGAGAGGCACTTCCTGGATACTCTGCCAGGATAGTTTAAACACCCACTTTAAAATAAGATAAATTTACAACTAGACTTGTCTCCTTTCTTTTGATTGGGAGACCAGCTGTACACTTTTTGGCATTACACTTAACTGTGTATACACTTAACTTTATATAGGGTGAAGTCAGTTAATATCACTCTTGTCTTCTGTGAAAAAAATGCCTGAATGAAAAAAATTCAAGAAGTGCACAGGTCTATACAAAATCTAATTTTATCTCAGAAGGCTGACAAAAAGCACGCATCTATATATTTTACAAGCTCTTTTTTCTAGAGCTTTGGAAATGGCTCTACAAAGAGCAAAGATCTTAATCATAGTTTCAATTGTATAAGCCATTCTAAAAATATACACTGACACTCTCAAATACTGGAATTTTCTACTTGGTCGTAGTGATGGTTATGCATAACACACTGAAGCAGACATTCAATGCCCTGTACAAGCATCCTATGGGAAGAATCACAGTACCTGTCATTTACTGATGTAAAGCTTACTTTTCCGACTGTCACAGTGTTAGTAGATTTATCTATCTGTCCTTTGGGAAAACACGGAGACAGGGTTTGAAAGGTCACTGATCCCAGTGGATATCTATGCCACATTCTGAAGCACAAAGAGCAAGATATTTTATGGAGGATCAGAAACAAGTTGCACAACTAAGGTTTTATGATCATCTCTGTGGTAGCAGAAATCTTCAACATTGACCCCTTATGTGTTGTCTGTGGAGTTACGATCTGCACAGAAAGAAATAAAAGCAAGAGGCATCAGGAGTGAATATTCCTTAAAATTGTTACATCTTTGGTCAGCACATAATTTCTTATTCAGCAGTATGGAAAATACTGGACTAAAGCCTGGAGCTATATTCATGACTCTGGGGAGTTTTCTCTGTGAAGTCTCAGGCAGCAGAGACACTTCAGAAGCATGCTGGGAAGCACAAGGAGGTTGTCAGTGCCTCAGATCCTCCTTATGAGAAGCTGGTGGCAGTTGATGCCCTCCTGGGAGCCCATCTTGACCTCTGAGGTCCACAAGCTTTGTGGTGTCATCCACAATGTCCCACAGCAGGTTCTTCCCTATCCTGAAACACTGGTGAATCAATTCAGCAGGAAGAACCTCATGGAGATGCTCCTCTTTTGTTTATCTGCACTCCTTGCCTGTCAAATTTGGAGGTAGGACAAATGGTGACTGCAGAGGTGACAGACTCTGCTCTGCACTTTAGATGGCACTAGTGCAAACTCGTACCAACCTTCATCAGAAAGAAACAAAAAAATTACACCAGTGCTATACACACTGCTAAGGAACTTGTCTTCAGTTACCTGTTATAACTGTGTAAGAATGACAACTCAGCTGTAAAAAGAAGCAAACAAAATAGAAATGCCTGTGCTGAAGACAGTGTGTTGATACCATCAGTCTGGTTATCAGGAAATCTCAGATGATAGTCAACTGAAACTGTGGTCAAAAATCTATGCTCCTGATGGTGTGATCTCAGCACTCTATTTCTAGCAAAGAAACAATAAATAACTTCACAACAGCTTCTTTATGAAGTAAGGCACAACTTGGATACAAAGAGTGCTCTGACCATGCTGTGAGTGTCTGTTCTGTCATTTTTAAGCAATGGACCTACACTGAATATAGATGCATTGATAACTCCAAGCTTTTCAATATTGTCCAAAAGACAACTGCTGACTGAGTAGAGACATAACAGAGTAACAGAGCTGGGAAGCAAGTAAAGCAGATCCTCTCTTAGCTGGTCCTCCTTAGGGACAAGACAAATAATAGAATTTGTATTTTGTTTAATAGAGAAAACAATATCATGAGGAGGGGTATTCTTGGATCTCCTCTGAGATTTTACTGAATTAAATACATAGCAAGTAAGATGTTCTACATCAACTGGAATTTTATCTGAGTCCTGATTAGTTACACATTTTGAATATTCTCAGGCTTGAGTAGTAGTTTATTTTTCCTTTTCACCTTCCATTATATTCTCTCCATATACTTAGTGATTCTCCATACTTCTTCCCAAGATTCAACAGTGTCCTCTAAACTCCCCTTAGACATTTTGAAAAATGTTTCTCTAGCACAATTACCCTAACACAGAAGTAAGGACAAGAATTTTCACAAGAATTTTTTGGTGAAGTGATAGAGCTGTTCAACTCACCCCCACCAAACAATGTTATTTCCCATTAGACAATAATGGTTAGTGGAGGGGAAAGGGCACAGAGTTATAAAAGGAGTTTGGAAAAGTATTCCCCTTCCTAATGAGACCAATGAGCAAAGCAGCTGCTGGAATAGTATTGTACCCAACAGGCTTGAACTATGTAGAGAACCCCAGCACTTGTAGAATTCAATCAATCAAGTAACCCTTCAAACCTCTGACCAGTGTCACTTTCTTGAGGTTAAACTATTGAGGGTGTATGCCACAAGGTCATAGGCATCCAGCCCATGTCAGCAGAACTCTGAAAATTTTACACATCTGACAAATTTGTACTGTGTAAGTCAATGAGCTCTGCAGGTTTCTAAATAGCTTTCAACTTGCTTGCCCTCACATTAAATGCAAAATAATGTATCTGACTGCTTAAAGGTTTTATTGTCAAGACATAAAACTTTTTTCCAAAATATTGTATTTTATGTTCCAGGTTGTAAAGTGTTGAAATAATCAAATCTGATTTGATTTTACCTTATTCTATTGCTCCATGACTAATTTACTTTTATTGCTTCATAAATTAACTCTATGGACACTTTACTCTTAGTTCCACGTGCATTTTTTATGAAAGTATTCTATAAAGTTTTGTTTGAGGAGTGATAATATTGAACACGTTGGCATAAACTGCAAAGCCTTAAATGGTGTGAGAACTATTTTTTTCTTTCCTTTATCTTTTAAGTCACTGAGTTCACCTGGAGTATATCTGTAATCAGTTCCAGTTACAGTAATCAATGGGAAAATATTTGCTGTGAAGAATACTTAGCTCTACAACTTGTTTCCCAGTGGGACTGTGAGTCCTATTAGCCTTTAGGCACAGAAAAAACCTTACCTCTTTACCTGTGCTTCTTCCTAAGAAAATACATGGGGCTGTTATCTTAGCAGACTTAGCAGGGAAATTGGTTAGACCTGACATTTGTAGAGGGCTTTTGTGCTCTCAGATACTAATTAGCTTCAGGATTCTCTTTTCTCTAGCAGTTGTTGGTAGTGTGTTGTGAATTATTTATTAGACATTTGTGAATGTATAAAACTGCCCAGATGCTTGGTTAGTGGACACATGTTTTATAGATATGAATGTTGATCAATAAATAAATAGGTGTGAGAGCTTCTCTGTAGAGGACAGTCGGAAAATTATCAGAAAAATAGGAGTGAAAAACATAAGGTTTACTTTGACACTGAGTCATTTTTGTCTGGTGTCATGATTTTCCCAATATCCTCTGACTTCTGTGGTGGCATTTTCTAATAAACTGTGTCAGCACTGTAAGAGGTAGGTGACATGGTGCCATTTTCAGAAGAATTTCAAGTGGATTGCATTTTGCAAAGTGATATAGATATATTGGCTACACGGACACACTCAAAATAAGCCATCTCCATCCAAAATATTTTACCTTCAAAGTCCAGGTACAAGGCCAAGACCTTTATAAAGAATATGTTATACTACAAACATAGCCTTCTTTTCTCTGTGCAAATGATCCAAGAGCAAATATGGGTACTTCTACTCATCAGTTACAGCTGTTTAACAAATATTCCCTGTGAATTTACTTCAGACTACAGGTGGTTCGTGAACTATTCAACTATTTTTGATTATATGCTTCTCTCAGGATTCTGATTCACATTCACTAAGAAAACAGCTGTGGTGGCTAAGACCTAACTGCC
Source organism: Megaceryle maxima (assembly GCA_024605025.1). NCBI lineage: Eukaryota > Metazoa > Chordata > Aves > Coraciiformes > Cerylidae > Megaceryle > Megaceryle maxima. The sequence continues at coordinate 5,607 of JANHGN010001503.1, read as the reverse complement.
TCTTCTTCCTCCATCTCAGCTGTTTTTTACTGTCCCTTTGCCAGAAATTCTTGCTCCTGTTCCAGATACAGCAAAACCTGCTGCACCTCAGCTGCTCCAGTTCATCATCTGGTGTCTTACTGCAAAACAGCTTCTATTGCTAAGTTAAGCTTATATACAGGACTGTACAATGGAACAGCTGAGCCCCAGTAAAATGCTCTATTCTGCCAACTCTGCAATTGCAAAAATTTGTATCTTCTTGAAAGAAATGCTAATTTAACTAGTTCATCAATACTTACCAGAGTTTGTCTGTCAGTGTTCTCCTGACCATGTATTGGCCAATGCATAGTTTTTAGATGTTTAAAAGCATTATAAAGAAAGTTGAGAAATTTTAATATATGTAGTAACACCAGCTACAGTCACATTGCTACAGCATTTGACAAGAGTTGTCACCTGCATGGGTGTTACATATGCATTTGCTTAAAGAGTAGAAATTATCTACTCTTCAAAGAAACAAACATCCAAAATTCAATGAGAAACAAAGTTGTATAAAATTGCAAACATAATATGGGAAAAGTGAATCAAAATGTGCAAAACTTTCTCAAATGTTTACCCATATCTACCTCAAGCTTAGTTGAAATATAAACTCTTTAAAGCTGGCTGGAGGAAAATCAGCAAATTAAATTAATACTGTGGAAATAGAGAGGACACTAAGTAAAGTGAAACCATTAATGTATTCATATCAGATTTCTGCATATAAAATAATAAAGGAGACAGAAAAAAAATAATAATCTTAGCATTTTTTAACCTTTTGGTGTAAGTGAAACTTGTAAAGGATATTTGTGCAAAAATAGCTACTCTGACTTAGGTGATTATTAGGTACAGTAAATATTATCAGGTTTGCCCTGTAACTACGTGTGCACAAAATAAGGTCATACACAACACGCATGTTCCCTTAATGGAATTGCACAAGTAATACATCAGAAAAAAATTTAGTCAAATATGTATGTTTTCATGGGAAGAAAATATCTCCTACTCCAACAGAAGTCAACCTACTACTATAATTCAAAAGGTGGAAAACAGCCTAGAAAAATAATTCCCAGAATAGGAATCAGCTGTTCTTAATAAATATGACAGTAAAATGCAGCACTATATTGAATTAACAGTCACCACACAAACAGGACAACCACTTAAATAAAGCCCAGTTTGCATTGTTTTTACAAATATAATGCGCTGTGAAGTAGACTAAAGCAGCTGCTACTTAGAATCAAACTGAAGTTAAAATGATTTATACTGTTAAACCTTTCTCCTTTAACAGCTGCTTCAGAACATTTTACCCTGAAGGAAAATACAGATGAATTTGCAATACAAAATGCACAATACATTGGACTTCAATTATTTGAAATAACAAAGTTTTTAACAAGGAAAGATTAATACTGATGATGCAGCTTAATAAGATTTTCATGAAAATAAATTACTTTTTTCTAGCATGCTCACACCTTTGGATATAGGCATGTTTGGTATATAATTACTCTAATTACAGGGAAATTTGAAGGAATTTGGCTATAAATGCCCATTAGCTATTTGTCCTGAGCATGACAGTCACCATACCTATTTTTGCAACAGCAGATTTCATAAGGTCAATACAATACTGATGACTCTCCATTCTGCTATATGATTATTGATTATGCTTCCAGTTTACAAGAATTAGTGCTTTCTGAATGTAGTCCCATCCTTCAGCAGTCACTTGTTCTGATGCTCTGCCTTTTATGACTAGGACATCCAGAAAGAAAGGAAAAAATGGTATCCAAAGTTTTTTATTTACCTACAACAATTTCTCTATGTTGTATTATTGCTGCATTTAATACTTACAACAACTTCCCCTGCAAAAAGTCTACAAAGCAAAAGCTTCTATTTGTTAAGCAAGCCAGAGCCTTTAAAGGACAAAGTTTTAGGAAAGGGTATATTTTATATTTTCTTAAATTTTCCTTTGGTCCCTGAAATTACAGAATCACAGAATTACAAAATGGCTGAGGTTGTCACGAACTTCTAGGGGTCATCTAGTCCAACCTCACAACTAAAACACTTTGCTCAGGGCCATGACAAGTCGAGTCCCGTGTATCTGTAAGAATGGAGATGCCACAACTTCTCTAGACAATATCTTCAAGTTGTTGTCAACCACCTTCAGAGTAAAAATATTTTTTTCTTATGCATAAAGCTACCTACAGAAAATATAGATTAATGAAAACATGTCATATCTTCATTATTGTTTAATACAGTAATCTTTCTATTGACTTTCATTTTTGCTTCTAGAAGGCTTGTGTACTTAACTTATGTACTCAGACATTAGTCTTCTGTTGTTACCCTCATCTATACCCCTCAGTGGATCCAGTTAGCTCTATTTAAGTTGAGACACTTGTATTTTATTCAATTTTTCATTGCGGAAATAAACCTTGGAGGAACTATTCTGTTTTTACACTACCTATAAATAGAATTTGGCTACTCCTGTCAAATCTAAATCATGCTTCAATTATGTTCAAAGTCTTAGCTTCAAAATGTGATCTAATACATGGAAGGAAAAAAAAAAAAAAAAAAAAACTAGCAAATATACCTTGCTACAGTATGTTAGAGGTCCTCCAGAGAACATTTTGGAAAAAAAGAAGTATGTAATTAATATTTTTCTGTAAGGCACCATCTAATTTCCTGATTAAGTGATCAAGTCAGTGGAACAATCCCATAAGGAAATTCTGGCCATTGCCACAACTTTGCTTACTGTGCAGCCATTCATAGTATCAAGCAATCCAGACAATAAAAACAGGCTAGTAGAAATGCCAGAATTCTCATCTCAGTTATGCTAGACTTCCCATAGAACAAAGGAATTTGGACTCTCAAACTTATTTTCCATCATGAAGCACATATCATTCAACACAGCAGAAGGACCATGAGTTAGGACAGGACTGTGAAATCTTTCTATGAGCTCAGAAGTTGTGCCTTCACTGTTGTTCTGGCTCTTGGAAGGAGTGTCTGGGGGTATGAATATTCTTGTTTCTTCTTAGAGCCAAGACCCACCATGGCCAATTCAAGAAGCAATCTAAAATTTTCCATCAAAAGAGTCAGATTACCCTGACTAGAACAAATGACATTTATTTATTCAAAATCTGGAATGAGATTCAGCACCCATCAAAGCACAGCAGTGTATCTGCATGGTCTTTCATAGAAGTATAAGATCTTAACTCTTGATGCAGTGGACATCTGCCTGCAAAAAGAAAACCAGGGAATACTTGGACTTCTTATTAGAGAGCTATAGTTTGCTATTTCAAAATGCATTGTATCCCTTTTGATCAGAGGGACAAACAAACTGACCCAAGAGATCTACTTCAGCTCTCACTTCTAGGACAGGGCTGTTACATGCTAGATATGTTTAGTCAGCACACAGCGGGGCATACAAATAATGAGAAGACAAGGTGGCACTTGCTGTACATATTTATACAGTAAGTGCAGCTACGGGAGCCAACTGGCAGTGCTACCTGCATGTCTGCTCCCTGGGAGAGCATAACCAGGTAGGTTGTTATGCTATGTAAAAGCAAAAGTGCTTGGGTGAGATCCTTTACATCATGAACAGAAGGACAAGGTAGACCACCATAAATGTTATTAAGGTTGATATACATCCAATGGGAAGCAGCCAAAGTGCCCTTTTTGGTGTCACTGCACAGTAACACAGCTGGCCTGTGCCTGGCAGGCCAGCTTCACAGGCAATGATGCCTAATCCTTTGCAAAGTCCTCATAGTGCCCTGAAGGTGTTCAGGCCACTGCTGCTCAGAGGCTATGCATTTTACACTTGTGCTCTCTTCCTTTCACCTTCTACCTCCCCACACCATCTTAGGCCTTAAGAGCTGCAATACAGATATTTGTTTAGTGGTTTTGTTTAGCTGTTCTAAAAAGACAAGAAAGTATACCTAAGCTTTTAGTAGCATGACTCACTTGAAAGCTCATTTTCAATAGCCAGCACAATAGCTGAGGTCAGGATCTGTTTTACCTGTGCTGTAAGAGGGTTCACCACTACTGTGCTGTAGGAGGATGGTAGGGGAGGAGGTAATTATAGCCCACATATACAGGTATCCTCATGTCCTGACAGGATTCTGCAGAAGGCTTTTTCTGGGATTTCTGTGCTCCTGTAGATGGGAATGACTGGGGATTTACAGCAGTCCTCAGGAAAAGCAGGGGATTGAGAATTTGGAGACATAAAGTTAAATTCTTCTCTTGAACCCACGTGGTGGATTGAAAAGGAGAAATTAGTTGTATGAAATAAAGCCAGGTACTGTGACTCTTTCTTGTAGGTAAATATTTCTTTAATTTTTTTTTTTTTTTTCTGAGGGTTATTTTTTGGGATATCCAGCTGTGGCCTGTAGCAGAAAGGAGTATCTCATAATGAGCTCTGTTATAAATGGCTCTGAAACACAGAGTGTTGGAATGCCACTAAAAATATTTTGTCTGTGGCTTTCACTAAGGCTCAGCTCCTCAGGAAATACTTTCATTGTTTAATGCTGTCATTTTGTACATATCCAATATTTTCTTAATCTGTCACTGGGATTAGTTTATTTATAACAAGCTTATTTTCCAATTGCATGCTGTAAATATGTCTTAACAGTCCTGCCAAAAACACTAACTATTCACTATAACTACTCAGTTACAGAGATTTTACCAGTTTATTAGCTTTTAAAAATGCCAGAAGTATGTGTCAAATCTTCCCTTACCCCCCTTTCTTTCCACTGAAAAAGTGGATGTACAAGTGTGGTTCAGGAGTCACTTTGTTGATTAAACGTAGTTATAAAAATAAAGTACCAATTGTGTCTCTAGATTTAGCCCTGAGTTTGTCATTCACATCTCTCCAGAAGTAATTCCAAAGGACAATGAGACTTAAAAGCAACTATTTCTTCCTTGCTCCTTAGAAAATTGTGACTAGCCTATAATAAAAGCAGCTTATGGCAACTATAACACAACAAGCCCGTCTGCTCTTGCTGAGGAATTTTTGGGGAGACTCCAGTGCTGTCATTAGGGTGTTTCTTGTTGTTCCTTGGAAGATGTGAAGGAAGAAAAAAGGCCCTCTGTTTCTTTTGTCTCAAGGTTACTATATAGATGGCCTGCTGAATTTTACAGCTGGCAACCAGATAAGGCTTATAAAATGTGTTTCATAGGCAACACATCCCATAGCATATATTCTGCAATAGGATGCTCTTTGTTCAGGGAAGCTAAATGATCAAAACTAGCTCTCTTAAGAATCTTGCATCCTTTAAATATTATTAAGTCTATATATGCATGTGTGTGCATGTGTGTGTGTCTATGTAGAGAATAAAAAAGAAGCTATGTGGAATACAGAGAACTCGTTGAAACATTCATACATCTGCCAGCAAGTTTGCTGACAGTTTGGGGTTTTTTAATATATTTACACAGCTGTAATATATATACTTTTATGGGGAATGTTTTCCATCATTAGCTTTCCAACAGGTTAAGAACATTATTCATAGATATATCTACACACAATGAGCCAAATTCTTGTTTAGATGTAATGGTGTAAATCCAGAGTCACTCCATTAAAATCAATTGCTTTTGTGGTTTTTTTTTAATTAT
>JANHGN010001502.1:51466-62328 GCA_024605025.1 Megaceryle maxima | reverse complement strand
TTTAGCCCCCAACTCCTCCTTTTTAGCCCCCAAATCCTCTTTTTAGCCCCCAACTCCTCCTTTTTAGCTCCCAAATCGTATTTATAATCTTAGAAATTTAGGGCTGTTTCAGGTAGAAGAAAAGATGCAAGTAGACAGGGGTACTACACTGGCTCAGCTTCTTATTTTGGCTTGTTCTAGATGTTTTCCCTTAAAGCTTGTGTTAATGCTATCTGCTAGTCTTTATTAGGGCTAAATAGACTGCTGAAGTAATAGAATTAATTTAATCTTAAAATAAAACATGCATTTCTATCTTCTGTTGTGAAAAATACCATTAAAATGCAGTAACTTCTGAAGATCTGCAGCAGGTGGGCACACAAATGGTTTAGTTTGGTTGGACTGATGATGCACATGGTACTGCAAGTATTTGAAGTGTATAATATAGTTGAGAATCAAGTTCTGCCTGCTTGATGAAGTGACAGTTGGTTAAACTGGGCAGAAGAACTGCATTGCATTTAAATGAGGAAGCCTCCTGACATCCGTGTTTAAAACTTAAACAGCAAAGTCTGTTAGGAGAATGTTGCAAATAATATCATCTTGCTGCTAGTTATGTGAAATGCTACATTTGAATGTGATGCAGTATGGCTTTTCACTATCTTGACTATAGTTAAGATGACCTAAAATAAATTTTGCTTCCTGTGATCTTTGCTGTTTTGTTAATGGGGATTTAGAAGTGTGTATTAAATTGTTTGGGCAGTAATGTTCCGGTCCTGCTCAGCAAGTGAAGTGGTATTCAATAGTTCTTTGCATCCATAGCTGCTTTGTGAGTGATTTGCCAGCAGTACTGGGACATAAAGCAAACAGCAGCATCTGGCTTTTTATGATCTATTAGCAGTGGCTGAGTAAGGTAAAAATATGCCAAATATCAGACTAAGCATCAGAGCTCATGCTACTAATTCTTGCACATCATAGGGCCACATACAAACCAAATTAGCTTTACATGTCCTGCAAATATTTCTGACATGCAGCCAATCCAAGAGCATGCATACATTTATTGACACCTAAGCAGTCATTTGCCCTGGAAAAGGATTCTGCTTATTTAATACAAACCAGCAAAGTGACTTCAGTAGTAAGTCTGTAAAGCTTCCTATCTGCCTGTATGCACTTAGGCAATATGCTAGCAAGTAAGCAAAGAAAACAGAGCACCAGCATGGACTTTGTGCACTGCTTTAATGCAAGTTTAATACTAAAAAGTTCCTAGGAAGGCCCAGGAGCAGAGTATTTCCTCTGTTTCCAAAGCATGTAGGACAGGGGTGGTGTAACCCCCCTTGGTGGCAAAGGACTGGTTTGTGTTTTCTGCCCAGGGTCAGTCTCCAATAGAAGATGCAGTCAGGAGTGTATGAACAGAAAGCTAACTTAAGGTGCAGCTTGCAACCAAAGCAAGCCACGTGTCAAAGAACATATGCAGAGGTTTCAAGAATATTGAAACTATGGGAAGGAGTTTATTTGTTCTCAGAAATCTGTTTGCAAATTGTGGTATCGCCCTCTGTCAGTGCTAACAGTTAACTTTCTCTGTCAGGTGCACTTGCAATTCCAAAAGTAAATAGTCAGTTTAGAGCTTGGCTTCCCAGATATTTAGTTATAAAAACAGTGTCCTACTATTGATCAGACTGAATATTCAGAGCACCAATAGAAACACTCCCAGGAAGATGATGTTCTGTCACCTTGTTGCTGTGGGAGGGTTCACATGTATAAACCAGCATTCTTTGTTGTACTGATCATGTCTACATAGCAGGCACATTTTCTAGTTCTGTAACATCTCTAATACAATTGTATTCAACCACATCTTTCCAGTATTCAGAAACTTTTTATATTAGAAAATTGTTCTCATCACTTATTCTGGCTTTGTTGGTTTGTATCATCCTTTTGTCGTCTTTCTCCTTTGTTCTCCAGTCTTCTTAGTTAGAAAATTCTTATGACCTGCTATAATTTGTCTCATTTTTATTGCTGATCTTCCTCAGTGTGTTTTAAAACTGTTGTCTGTGCATCGGACACTGTTGTGGTTTTAACTGTCTGGCATGCAGCATGTGACAGCTCCCAGAACTGTTGCACATCAATTCATAGGTATTTTGTATGCTTTTTGATGCTGAAGATACTTGTGTTAAATCATCATCCCTTTTTGAGGAGGAAACTGTTCTCAAGCATGCTGTGCATTTGAACACTAAAATAAAAACGGGTATGTAAGGAAACTTCCTTGTGTGATAGCATTATGTTAGCCCACAGGATATGGTCTTAATGCTTTTTGGCAGTGAGATTCAGTATTTAAGGTAAGATGAAAATTTATTCCTGTCAGTTTGTATTGATTACAGTCAGCTTATAAGACAGACGTTCTGCTGAGACAGGTAATTCTGGGCCCATCATGAGACTGTTCAAAAGCTGAAACAATGGTATAATCCTGTACCCATTTATAAATCTGTTATTTCTTCTTTACAATAGGAGCATGAATCTGAAGGTGGGAGAACCCCACTAATGAAGGCTGCACGAGCTGGTCATTTATGCACTGTACAATTCCTTATTAGCAAAGGTAAAATGCTAGTTTAACTAATTACAAAGCTTTAAATACCATTTTACAATTCTGCTTGTTTGTGATCTTTCTTCAAAATGACTGTTTGTGTGTATATGAGCATTTGTCAAACCAAGAAGGGTTTTTTGAATTCAATTTAGATCATGATACGATGAATCCCAAAATATTTAGCTAGCTACTTTTCCTACTCTGTTGTATAGACTAGTAGATTTGAAATTCAGCAAATATTTTCCATTTCTTAAAAAAAGCCCTTCCTCCTTCAGAAAAAGCACATCCTCAAGTACTGTCTGAATCAGTAAATACTGCACCATGTAGTGACATTGATGAAAATTTAGAAGTTGTGTTTTGTACACCCTGAGTGTTCCCTCTCACCACTTAGTGGCCCACCATTACTGCTGTTACTGCCTTCTCTTGACAAGGTGGGAAGGATGATGTGCAGAAGCCACCAATTTTATTCAGAGTCCTTTACTTTTACCCTAGAAGTGTGTATGAATTCAGAGATTAGTAATGTTATCTTTACTTGAGAAAATACTGTACTTGTTGATGCTTTCTTAATTCTGAGATCATCTCCTCATAGGTGCCAACGTTAACAGGGCTACAGCTAATAATGACCACACGGTGGTGTCACTGGCATGTGCAGGAGGCCACCTGGCAGTTGTTGAGCTCCTTCTGGCTCATGGTGCAGATCCTACTCATCGACTCAAGGTATTCACTTAAAGCTATGCATTTATCTTAGGTACACAAAGAACCATATGGCTGATGTAATGGTAAATGTCCAGTTTTAAGTGGTCTAATTCTTATCTTCTGTGCTACACCAGGTAGCAAAATTCATCTTCTGGCTTTTTATTTCTAAAAAATCTCACTTCAGGATGGCTCCACAATGCTCATTGAAGCCGCCAAAGGAGGACATACAAATGTTGTTTCTTACCTGCTGGATTATCCAAACAATGTTTTGTCGGTTCCTGCAGCAGACTTGTCTCAGCTCACACCTCCATCTCAGGATCAGTCTCAGGTAAGGCATAAGGAATTTTTTAGTCTTTTTTTTAAATCTCACCATGACTGTTGCAAAGAAGCACTTCCATAGTAGTTAACTTCTGAAGTTAATCTAGATGTGAGCATGTACAGTGGAAAGAATTAAAAACCATCTACGTGATTGAAAATGTTAAGAGCATGAGAAAGTTGATTGGTATTGTCTGCAGTGTCCTGAAGAGTGCGTGAACTTTCTTCCCTTTTCAGCTCCTTAGACAGGATAGTCTCAAATCTATCTCAGAAGAATATTATTTTCTTGGTTATGTTTGCACAATATTTTTTTATCAACAGTTCTAAACTCTTGTGACAGCGCCCCTCAAATATTGTTGCTGATTTTGGTTGTTATACTGGTTGGGGGGAAACCCAAAAAGTGTAAATTTAGGATTCTGCAGGCTGGAGAGTTAGCTTTCCAGTGGAGTTAGTTGATTAAAAGCCTAAAGATGTTAATAGTTTTCCAGCCTACACAGTTCAGGGTTCTGTGAAGAGTATAGTTTAGATTATCCACAATAAAAGAGCATGGCACAGGTCCTGCTGAGAGGTGGTGTAGCCTATGAAGATTGGGAAGAGTGGAATGGAGGTCTGCTGTAGAAATGTGTCCTTGTATTAACACTTAAAGATCTGGTCCTTTTGAAAAGTTTGGTTTTCATCTGACTGTTTGTCTGTGGCTCTGTTTTAAGGTTCCACGTGTACCAGTGCATACACTTGCTATGGTTGTACCTCCCCAGGAACCTGACAGAACCCCTCAAGAGAACTCGCCACCTCTCTTGAGCATGGTGAAAGGTTAGTATGTAGCCACTCAGAGAATATACACAATTTGGAAAGGAATGGGCTGGGGAAAATTTTATTAGAGCTTATGCATAGTATAGTCCACTCCATCAATTCTTGGAACACCTCTAATGAAGTTTAACTTAAAAATATTTTATGTAGTGCATAGTCACATAGTCTTTGCGTATTTTCTTGTATTCTACAGTACAGAATACAAGTGGAGGCTGGTTATTCTAATTTTATTACACGTATTCCAATTTATTAGTTATGCTTATTAGAATTTTTTGGGGAAAAAACCAAACTGTGGTAACTGCCATGGTGCAGACTGATAAAAATATTAATAAACTCTAGGTGTGGTGTTAACTTCTGAATATTGTACATTGCTCATCTAGAATAAGTGGAACTACTATTCATGGACTTGATACATCAACTTTTTTTGTTCCTACAGTAGCAATGCAAATGTGTTGACACTCTGAAATGCCAATGCAGATCTACTTACGGGAGAACTTTTCTTGTATTAGTACTAGTATTCTTATAAGAGTGCTACTACTACTTAGTAATCAGCACACCAGGGGTTTTGCTTTGAAACATGGTTGAACTGGCTGGTTAAAAGTATTTGCAGTCATTAAATGGTGAATTTAGCAGTTTGTTTCCAGCTGTGGATTCTGTAACAAAGTCTGCTAAGTCATCTCAGAAAGATACAGGTTCTCAAGTGGAAGGTTACAAACTGCAGCTCCTATTGATGTACAGTTTTGGACAGGAATATTAAATATTACAGTATCCAAAGCTATGTTAGCTAGCTTTACTTAGTTCCTTTATTCTGGAAGTGCTCAGTGCTTCCTAAAAGAAATAAAACCTCAGGGGCACAAAAGGAAAAAAAAATGTGTACCTAATGGTGTTTAAGTGTGCTGCTGACACACACTCCATACATCTACGTCATGTGTGTGACTTCTCAAATGCAGTTACTGTATCACTCTTCTTGGAGATACAACACTGACTATTTTGGATTTCATAAAAACGAGTACCAAACAAATGAAAGGAATATGCAACTTCTGGTTCACATAACGCAGCTATATCCCAGCAGATATATGTATGTACACCAGCATGTGGACCCTTACAATTCAGTATCAATCAGTACTGTCAAGTGGGTTAGTATTCTGGAAACACCTTTTGTGATGCGTGGGAATCAATGAGAGATTAGTTGGTACTACATCAGAAGACTAAAATTATAAGCTTAGTTTCATGTTATTTAACCAAATTAGGAAAAGTGAATACTTGATTGTAGTTGAAGAAATAACTGTCATTAAAAACAAACAAACCCTATAGGCATGTTTTTATCACTACTATGGTGTTGGAACTGGCACAGAGAAATCTAGTTGTTCTCAGGGTTTCAGGACATGCTTCATGTGTGTAAGCAACACTGACCTGTGATGTGTTGCAGAAGATCTAGCAATCTGAAATGTCATGAGGCTGATGAAGCATTCCTGAAACTTTGAGTGCAAAGCTCTTGTGTATGGCAGATGTTTAGAGGAAAGCTGGTATTTTTGTGATAAACACTGTGTGATCACTGTAGTGATACCCTTCTGCTACTTTAACTGCTGTAGATTTAGTGTTCTTTGCTGAACTTCCATTCTTCATGTGTTATACCCCTGTGGCTTTAATCTACTGGACTTTGATCGTTAAACACCTTCCCTGGGAGATGAGGTGCAAAAAAGAGTGCAAATAAACACACATTCATTATTTACATGGGTGAGGAGGGGAAAGCAGCCTTAAGTTCTATGTAACAAAATTGTTCATCCTGTCAAAGACAAATTTCTTGTCTTCAGAGTTAGAAACAGCCCCATCAGCTTTTGTATAGACTTGTAAGTACTTGGGGGAAGGAGAGGAGCACTTAGCTTTAACCTCAGCGCAGGCTGGTTTTTAAGGATCTGTGTTAGTTTTGCAAGAAATGCAGTAGTACCAACTTGTTTCCTGAAGAATTCTTGACAAGCTGAGTGTAAAACTAGAGTGCGCTGGTACAATAGACTTGTGATTGAAATACGGTGCGAGGCTTTTCAAGAGGAATTTATGGTCTCATTTTGAATGACATTATTCAGTAAAGTAAGGAGACATATGGAATAGTTGCCATTTGAATAACTATTTTGGCAAAGAATTGGTTATTTATGTTTAGCAACTAAAAGAGAAGCATTTCAGAGCTGACAGTGCATCTCAAACTCAGGTAAAGGTGATAACACAAAGATGTACTTTGTACTGCCAGGAGCAGTTCTGATGCAGCAGCTCAATATGGAGAGTCTTTTGGGCCAGAAAAAACAAATGTGGTATTTCTGTAGGACCAGAGGAGCTCTCCTGCTTTTTGCTGCAAGGGGTGTAAAGTGCAGCAGCTCTGCTGCAGCTCCAAGTGCCCCTGTGTCTGGTTCCCTGAGGAGACAGTGCCTGACACGTGAAATGGTCAAAAATAATGCTGTGGGATTTCTTCAGGAAATCAGCTGGTGTTGCCTTTGATCATCTTTCCCAGTTTGTAAATGCAAGCTAATGTTAATTAGAGTGGGATCTGAAGCTCCCGGTGGTGTTTGTCATTCTGCCATAAGTCTTCCATAGAGCATTCCTGGTGAGTGCAATGCCTTGAACCCCTGGCATGTTTTTAGAACATTATTGAACAACAACATGCTAGTGCAACAAGGAGATGCTCAGGAAGTCTGTGGGTAGAAGCAAGATTGTTTTCTTAGTTGAAATATTTGAACTATGTAAGGTGTTTTTAAACATGTCAAAACTTAAAGCAGTCTGGTTTGGGAGGCTGAGGTATTAGTTATTTTGTAAGATTTTCTCCAGATTTGTTTTATTTCATAGCTCATCTGAAATTGTGCTTGCAAATGGAATAATTTGCTTAAGCCAAGTGCTTAAAGCTATCAACATGCTGCTGTCATTAGACTTCTCTGCTGTTGTGTTTAAGTGGGCAATAACTTTGTGTTTCTCACTTGGGGTTAATGTTTTTTTTTAGAATTCCACAAGACCAAATAGGCTTACATTACTCTTATGAAGGCTGCTCACGTCTGCCTTCGATCCCTGGGAAGGAGACCAGAATTCCCTTTTAAAGTTGAGGAGGAATTTTTGTAAGCTTTTGAAGTTAGACTTTCAGTATATGGTATCCCCTGTATCCATCCCTGTGCTACATCTAACAGTCTAACGGCTTGGAGGAAGGAAAGAAAAACAAACTCTGTGTAGCTTCAATAGCTACAAATTTATTAAATATCTTTTACTCCAATATCTGACTTGTATGCCTAATACTGAGTTATATACTGGCAGAGAACTTACACACTGTGTGATTTAATTGCAGTGGTGGCCAAGTTAGCAGTAGAAATAAAATGATAGTGTTGTTGTCGTCTTTGAAGTGAAAGCATTAAAAAAGCAATCTGATATTCTTGCTTTTCCTTTTTGACTCCTTTCAGACTTCTGTACTGCACAGTCCAGCTGCCTGTTTGTTGCTTAATGTGCCTCAACATCTTCTGATTAACTCTTGCCATCTCCTCCATATTTTCTGCCTGGGTCAGCAGCTGTTATCTGGCATGAGTTAGCTAGTGAAATACAGCAGCCCGTCCCTCGTGGCTTCCTAACTTCATTAATACTTTCTTAGTAGACTTAAAGACTTGTTATTCTTCTATGCAAATCTTTAGCAGTGCAGGCAGATAATTTAAAAGCAAGACATGTGTAGGTCTCCAAGACCACATGCATATAAAAAAAAAAAATCTTTTCATAGTGGTTTGTGAAGTTCTTGTCCCTTGAAGCTTCAATCACCTGCTTTGCCACCAATTCATTTATGACATCTTAGCAATTTTCCAGTTGGATACTATCAAGCTACCAGAGGAAAACTTGGGAAGAAGACTAAAATTGGAAAGTAAATGAAATTTTTGAATGTCAGAAAATTTAGCTAAGTTTGGCTTGGTTTCAGCCTTGTAACCATTGCCTGCTGGATATCATTGTGCCTGTTCCCTGCAAGTTTTCCATAGAAGCAGCTGCAGGAGTGATAAAGATTGGCAGAAAAAGCTGCATGGTTCACAGAAGGAATGTAGTGAAAATACAAACTCGTCTGATCATTCCAACTCCAACAAATCATACTGTTCTTTATAAAGAATTAAGTATGTACCAGGTGAATTTACTTGGGAAAAATAGGCTATTTTTTTGTTGCCAAATTATTAATAGATTATAGAATATTGTGCTTTATATTTGTGTGTATATAGATTGACTTGTTTCCCCAGGTTCTTAGAGCTGAATTTCTTACTGACATGAAGTACAGTTAAAGAATTTTCATGAAAATTCTATGTAGAGTTCATTTTATTTCTGTTGATGAAACTGGTAAATTTTAATTTCAGACTACGAATCTAAACTTCTGAGTGAAATAGATTTCAAAAAAACCCTGCAACAGCAGCAGACAAGTGATTCTGTTAACAAAGCACAAAGATCTTAGTATGGATTTACACTTCCTAACATCTGCCTTTTGTGAAGTGAGGAGCAGACTGGTTTTTTGTGGGTTGTTTTGTGGTTTGGGGTTTTTTTGTTTGGCCTCATTATTTTTCTTATTATTATTATTACTTTTATTTAAAAAAAAAAGTTCTAGATAATAGTACATATCAAGATGACATGATGATTCATACACATTTGTACGCTACGTATTGGTTCCAGCAGAGATGATATATTTGAACACAGAAATGTCTATCATGCAGCTGACTTTTCTTCCTGTCTCTTTTTTATGATGAGAAAAATATTTTTGAATTTTAACTGTTTGGATTTCAATCCACTCTTTTCTTTATCTTATCCACTCCTTTCATTTCTTTATCTTTTCCCCTCTTTTCTTTTATTTTCTTTTATCTTTTCCCCTCCTTTTCTCTCTTTTTTTTCTTTTTTTTTTCTTTTTTTTTCTTTTTTTTTTCCATTTAACAACTCTAAAAATTAAGGAGCTGTCAACAAGTCCCAGATTTTCATCTGATGAAAAGTAAAGTAGAACCCATAAAATCATCTAGGTTGGAAAAGACCTTTAAGATCATTGAGTCCAACCATTAATACTACTCTACCAAAGTCCACCACTAAGCTGTATTCCCGTGCACCACATCTCTAAGTGTAACATAACTGTTTCAGGTGGTGGCTAAGATGAAAACCAGTAAGCTGAAATGCAATTTGTGTTGACATAAATTTCCTGAAGAGTATAATGGATCATAAAATAAACCTTTGGTCTTGCTAATTCATCAGTTACTGCTTTTGGGGTATGATCTGAGCTAAGCTTTGTTTATATAAGAAAATTATTTAGACATTTCATGTTTCTTGGATACTTCCTTGGAGTAAATATCTCAGTCCTCAGACTTGCAGAGGACAGTGCAAGTACCTGACTGTGCTACTACTTTAAAGTATGAGCTGTCATTTGGCTGCTAACAAATGTAGATGGTACAACCAATAAAAATGTCATTAGGGCCAGTAAACTAGTTTTAGGTATGTTTATTTTGGACCTGTAGCATCTCACCTGTGCTGCTCTATTCATTGATAAAGGACATATTATTTATTTATTTATTGGGAGAAAATTACATCCTATGGATTAAAAGTAATGTCTAGAAGAAAAAGTTTCTCAAAAATCTTAAGCACTCAGGATGAAATATGGTATCAGACTTGTGTGTAGGCAGTAACCCTATAAAGAGTGAATGTGTTTTAAGCAAATAGAAACTTGAAGAGTTTCACTGCCTAGGAGAGCCACCCGAGGACTACAAATATGAAGGTTATTTGCAAACTCTTTCTCACAGTGTCTAGGACCTTTAAAGGTTACTTGCAGCCAGAAGGCATTAAAAACGGGTAATGGTGTCCTCCCTGCTCATTACTGGGTGCTTAAGAGACCAGTATTGGTACTTGGGGTAGGCTCATCTGGGTGAATGGGCTATGAGAACTTAGGTACTTAGGCGATTATTGACAGTGTATGGAAGATTTCCATAGGCAACGTTTACCTCTCGTTTCCTGGAGAGAATGAGAAGTCAGATAAATGGATGGGAGGCTGGTTTTGTGCAGAGTATGTCCGAGTCGTGTGCTGGTCAAAAAGCTGGCTGAAGACGTGTAGAATGGTGGTGGAGGCTGACTAGGGACCAGAACCTGTGGGAATGTGGAAATATAAATAAAAGTGCAAATTTGTGCTACTGTTAACAAAATAAATTGGGAAATGGTTGTTTCTTTACTCTGTGGCTTTTCTGTCATGCCCATAGCCACGCTGCCTTTTCTGTCAGCCCAACAGTTCTTTGCCCTGTAATCATGATTACCTGAGGGCAGGTGATATTTGCATAGCAATGTCTGGATTTCATTGATTCTCAGTCTTTATTTCGTACTAAAGTTTTCTTAAAGTGGCCGAAGCAGTTGCTTTAGAAGCTAGATTGACTATTTAATATTGCTAGGTTTAATTTTGTAGTAGGTTGTTGGTGTGGAAGATTGATGCTCCACCAAAAAGATAAATAGCAAAATGAAATTTAAAGAAGGGGGG
>JANHGN010001502.1:0-45832 GCA_024605025.1 Megaceryle maxima | reverse complement strand
ATCTCAAACGTACCTACATTTAAAACAAAACTATAAATCTGCCTACTCATACTCCAAACCCTGTTCTGTATTTAAAATGCACTTGACCTCTTTCCACAAACTTGCCCATTAGTCCTTAATTTTGTAAAGGAATTTTGATCAATAGAAACTGTTACAAGAGCTGATTTTTCCACGCATGATGCAGATGCCAGATAAAATTATTAATGGGCTTGTGCCTGGTGCGTGGGAGCTCTGCCTCTTAGAGAAGTTGTGTCCCATGCTCGGGAGTGCCGATCAAGTGTCCGACCCCAGATCACAGTACCACTAGCGGAGCTGCAGTAATGGTGGTGAGTGTCTCTTGGTTTAGAAGAGGTATGAACATTCTTATTCCTGCTGAGTATTGCTGTTTGTATGGGGTCTACTTCAGAAGAACAGAAGTGTTAAATTGGCTCTCTGCCCTCTGCACTGTAATACCTTTTACTGTTGCTCTTAGCAGTGGTGATGTAAGAGGCAGATTTTTCAAAGCTTCAGTTGAGACTGGTTGTAAGGGAGAACTTGTATCTCTACAAAGCCTCAAATCTTTATTTTGCTAACTCCATTGTGACAATATATATAAATGAAGTATTTATCTTGCCAGTCTACTGGCACAATTTGTCAGCTGCTAGCTGTTGCTGTCAAGGTGTGAAGTGCTCTGAATCTCTGGCAGTCAGTCACTGCTAAGATGTGTACCTGAGTCCCCTCTTTAAAGCTACACAGAAATAACTGGATAACCGTTGGAAAGTCAAGTAAAAAATAACAATGCAGCAGCTCTTTTCCACTCTAGAACATTTTGGTTGTACTGGAGTTTATTTAGATGTGCTGAAGCAAAAATCTTGCAACTAATCCTTTGTGTGAAGGTGCAACTTAGTACAGTCTAAATTGTAATAGGGGTTACAAAAGGGATAAAGAGATTGTGCAGTTTAGAGTGGGAAGGCAATAAATTATTATGGATCATGTCTTCCAATAGAAGAGGATGGTTTTGGATCTAATTTTCATTACGCAGTAGACGCTTGGTTTCTCGAAGCTTCTTTTCTTGCATAGTTGGAGTTTCAGTTCAGTTCACGTGGTGTGTTTACCATAGCAGATTTCCTAGCTGGCAGTATCTGAACTGAGTCTCTTTTGCTGGTTTAGGGTGTCCAAGATGAGGAACTTTATTTGTTGCTAGGTTTTGTCTGTGGTTGGAGTACTTTTATTACTGTTTGTTCTACTTTGCCTGTATTTTTAGTCAGGAGGTGGCACCTCTGTGTGCTTCTGTCTGGCTCTCCCATTTGTATACTGAAAATCTAGGTGTGTTTTGAGCAACTTTATTAGCTGTTACTTGGTTCTGAAATTCTGGCTGTGGTTGGTTATACAGAACAGTGATTTTAAGGTAATGATTTGGAAGGTGACATCTGAGTTACTGTATTTAGCATTCTGTTTGGAGCAAAACTGGTTACTAGGATAATCTGGAGTGAGAAATGGTGACTCATAAAACAAGATGCAGTTACCAGTGTGCAAAAGCCTCTGTGCAGTACCACCTTATGGAGAAGCTGCATGGACAGGCTGAAAGACTGGTTGTGAAACTGAAAGACTGTTCCCTTCAGCAGCAGAAAAGAACACTGAAAGGTCCAGGAAAAAAACACCTAGTTAACACGTGGATCAGAGGCTGGTGCCACTGGCAGTGTTTTGGGGGTTTTTTTGATCATGGGGAGATTTACAGGATATCAGGCCTGCTGGCAATATGACAGTATCGGGGGCAAAATCACCAGCCCACTTTAAGTGAGTGTACACCAATGCACACAGCATGGGCAACATACAGGGAGAGCTGGAAGCCACTGTGCAGCAGGACAGCTATGACATAGTCACCATCACAGAAATGTGGTGGGATGACTCTTATGACTGGAGTGCTGCAATAGATGGCTGCAAGCTCTTCAGAAAGGATAGAGAGGGAAGGAGAGGTGGTGGGGTGGCTCTGTATGTTAGGGAGTGTTTTGATTGTAGGGAGATCAATGACTCTGATGGCAAGGGTGAGTGCTTATGGGTAAGGATGAGGGGGAAGCCCAATAAGGCAGATATTCTGTTGGGAGTCTGTTATAGACGACCCAGCCAGGATGAAGAGGCAGATGAAGCATTCTACAAGTGTCTGGCAGAAGTATCAAAATCGCCAGCCCTTTTTCTCGGGGGGACTTCAACTTACCAGACATCTGCTGGAAATAAAACACAGCAGAGAGGGAACAGTCCTGGAGGTTCTTAACTCAGCTGGTAAGTGAGCCCACCAGGGGAAGTGCCTCATTCTGCTGTTCACTATTGGAGAAGGATTGGTGAGTGATGTGGTGGTCAGAGGCTGTCTTGGGCTTAGTGACCATGAAATGATAGAATTCTCAATTCTTGATGAAGGAAGGAGGGGGGTCAGCAGAACCACTGCCATGGACTTCCAGAGAGCTGACTTGGGCCCGTTCTGATCTCTGGTTACAAAAGTCCCTTGGGAGACAGTGCTGAAGGGAAAAGGAGTCCAGGAAGGCTGGACATTCTTTAGGAAGTGATCATGCCCCTGTACTCAGCACAGGTGAGGCTGCAGCTTGAGCACTGGGTTTGGTTTTGGGTGCTGCAGGATAAAAAAAAGACATTGAGTTGCTGGAGCAGGTCCAGAGAAGGGCAACAAAGCTGGTGAGGGGTCTGGAGAAAACATCTTATGAGAAGCTGAGGGACCTAGGATTGTGTAGTCTGGAGAAGAGGCTGAGAGGAGACCTTACTGCTCTCTACAAATTCCTGAAAGGAGGCTGTAGTGAGCTGGGTGTTGGTCTCTTCTTCCAGGTAACTAGTGATAGGACAAGAGGAAATGAGCTTAAGTTGTGCCAGGAGAGGTTTAGATTGGGTATCAGTAAAAAATTATTTACTGAAAGAGTGGTGAGGCATTGGAACAGGCTGCCCAGGGAGTGGGTGGAGTCACCATCCCTGGATTTCTTCAAAATACTTTAGATGTGGCACTTCAGGACATGGTTTATTGCTCATGATAATGTTTAGTATATGGTTGGACTTGATGATCTTGAAGGTCGTTTCCAACCTTAACGATTCTGTGATTCTATGAAAAAGGTTTGTTTTCTTGGGCTTGAAAATCCCGGTTCCTTTGAGAAAAGGGGAGTTGAAATCCAAGTCCATTATTCATGAACCTCCATGTTCACGCATGACAACAGTTAGGTAGCTGCAGACTCTTTACTGCGATTGCAATCTCATCCAGAGCTGCTTGCTCAATGATCTGCCAATGCCTCTAGAGTCCTAATCAGATGAAAAAACAAGTTCTTCCTTTCTTTTATTTTACTGTTTCCTGTGATATTTTTTCAGAACTTTGAAAATAGTCATCCATGTCTTTGGAGACCTTTGTTTGACTTCACACGCATTCAGAAGTCCCTTTGGAAAGTTGCACACCCTCTTTAAAATCTGGGGAACCTGGATTTTCTCATGAATTTTTTTTTTTTTTCATGTAAGGCTTTTGATTATTGAAGTCTGTGGAGACATCCAAAACCTAGGTCACAAAATAGCTATCTTATAAAGATCTGAAGTACACATTGTGAGAAATGGTTTTTTTATTTCTTGTTTGTTTGGTATTTTTTTTCTTTTTAATCAATGCCTGGCTATCATTGTGTTTAACCTTCCTGGTGAAAAGACAGAACACCTGTTGAGCTGGAAGCATTGTGCATGTTGAAAAGTTTTCCTCCTTGTTTTCTCAGACAGTGAAAGCTGCACATTTTTCTAGTCCAGTCCTGCTGAAGGTGATGGTCCCCCATGGCTGGTTCTGTGCCCTCCAGCTAGCCTTTCTCCTTGAGGCTGGGGGCAGTGCCAGTGTTCTCTCCACTGCAGACTGCCTTCCTGTCTTAATGCCCATTGCTGAGATGAAAGTCTGGAGTGGGTTGGTGGCATTCCTCCTCTGGGAGCTTGCACATTAGCTTCTGGTGATGGGAGTATGACCTGCTAAAGACTGGAGATGGGCAAGAGGTTGGCAAGTGCTTGGCCTTTTACTTCCCTGGGGCCGTGTTCAGAGGAATGAAGCCATGCCTGAGGGCACAACTGGCCTCCTCCTGGTCATGGGAGGCAGAATCAGAGAGGTGGCTCTCCTCTTGTGCCCAGTCTATATCTCCTTAGGTGGGTTTTGCAGGAGCTGTTTACTTCCCATCACTGAGGAAGATAATCTGGAAACAGGACTTGGGGGAATACAAGTTAACTCCAATTTCATACAAACGTATGTGGAGGAAACATTGGAACCATTGTTGCAAGGTCATCTTTCAGTTAAAATATCTGTCATGTAATTAGGCTGAGCTAAATCAGCCCTGTGGAATTTGAGGTAGGAGATCTAGTATGTGTTTTGCTCCAGAGCACACAAATCCCACTGATACTCCATTGGGCCAGGTTGCCAGCCACATTAAGGAAAAGAAAATTACACTTAAAAAAAATCCTGCTGTTTGGTAAACTCAGTAGTTTAATCATCAGAGGATGATTAAGCAGCGGGCATTGTAGGACTATTTGCTGTTAGATTAGATTTTAAGCAAGAGTTCGGGCTATCAGTGCGGGGGTTTTCTACACTTCTGCTGCCTTTGGTGTTCTCTGTCCCCTCTGACTTCATCGTAACTGTGCACCTGAAATGCTTGTTGTGCACTCATGTTTCAAGTACACGATGAAAATCGATGTAAGAAATACTTGAATGTTTTCAGTTGTGGTTGTGAAATACAGAGAGTTTGTGGAACTTGTAGCAGCAACACTGAATATATTACTTTAAGGACCCTTAAACTGGCTCAGGTGGAATCCCTCTGCGCACCCCTGCCTTGTATGCACAGCACATGCACATGTCTTTATGTGTATTTATAGTTGCAAGATCTGAAAACATTGAGCCAGTATCTTTCATGGGGAAGGACTAGTTTCATTTAATTTAACAGGGTGATTTGGTATCTTGTATTTTGGAAGGAATAATCTTTAGAAATCCAATTAGTATCTTGCACTGAAGTGCATTGAGGAGGAAAACAATTGCATTGTATTAATACTTATCTGCTGCTATAAGTGATAATCCATAGTAAGCAGATGAAGTGTGGGAGTTCCTGTATATGAAACTTTTATATTTAAATTTGCATTAAAAATACAAACCTGATTTGCTCGTGAAGGTTGCACCATGAACCAAAAGCTGACTCTGAATTCAGATGCAGTACTTTGTTGTTTAAATGTGGTAGCTAAATGTTAATGCTGGTTTTTGCCTATGTGCCCAGGAGAATGCTTTGCTTAAAAGGCACAGCTGAAAACTTTAACCTCTCAAAATTTCTGTGGCAGCCCTCCCTCCACATTTCCAGAACCCAACCCAAATGCCCCATCTAACCTTGCTCCACACGTACATACACAGTCCTATGGGCTGAATTACTGCTGTGAGTAGTCATGTTGAGGATTTTTCTAAGACTTTTCTTCTGCACGGTTCTCCGGTCACTGATTGCTGGTGTGTAATTTGTCAGTGGAATTGGGAAGGTTGAGCTGGGAAAAGTTTGCAAAAATTTCTCTGAAGTCATACTCAGGTTTGTGCTCATTCTTCATCTTGCCTAATTGCTTGAAACACTTGGACAAAACCAAAATGCTGCTGCTTATTTCTTACTTTCAGTTGTTAGTGTTTTCTGTCAGTTGCTTGTTCCAGGAATGCTACAAAATACTGTGTGTTTTGGAATAATTAGATGTAACCAGGTATTCCATCTAATGAGACTGCACAACACAATCCAGCAGTGACAATACCTGTCAAATGAGGCTGCTGTCTTAGCGAGGCTTACTGCAGCTGGTGCACTCATAGCTGGTGCACAGGCTTGTTAAACCCTCCTGCCAAGTAATCCCAGCTGAGTTTTAGATTCCTTTGAGTTCCCTTCAGACTCTCATTTGGTTACAAAGGCAGGCAGAGGTCTTGGCCCCACAGTATAGATGTGCAGGGATATTTCTCAGCTTCTTCTGATAAAGCTGTATTTACAAACTAGCTGAATATATAATTGAGAAGCACATTTTATATATGTATATATTTAAGTTGCTATTAAAAAAAAAAATACTAAGTTGCATTCCCTGAGTGCAAGACCTGTTCTAGATCTTTAGAATTAAAACTTTTGCAGGCTGTGGGTGAATCAGAGTAAATTTTAGGGAGCACAGATAGTTTTCAGCTTGCTTATTTTTGTTGACTGCCCCCTCCTGTCTGCCTCTCTTCCGCCCTTCTTGGGTTATTTTAACTCTGAGATGTGATTAATGATGTATGTTGCTGTCAATCATCTTGCATTGAAAACCTTTTCCAGAAACTAGGTGTGCACTAACCATTGCATAAGAAACTTTGGAATTCCAGAATGAGACTGTAAGAAATACATTTCCGAACATTAGGTTCGTATTGTAGAGATAAATGATTTAACTGCTTAGACTGAGGATATAATTGAACTCTAACAGTGGAGGTTACAACTTGAAAAGGGTAACTAATAATCTTCATAATTCATACTCATAATGCATACTGACTAACTTATAAAATGATTTTCTAACTTAACACAGTTTGGAGACGATGCTTACACTGTTTAACTCCCGGAAAGCTTCTTTGTTCAAGACATCAGCTCGTTTGTTTTTAAGAATTCTTATTTTGTTTCCCACCCATTACTGTTTTGATATTAGACCGTTGCAGTTTTATGGGACTAAATAACTTTCATATAAAACACAGCATTCCTGAGTGGATTAATAACATGGTGTTACTTTTCAGCTGTGAATAGCAGAGTGCCCAGTGGCTCCACCAGCTCCTCGCACACTACTGAATCCCCTACGCCTGAGCCTTGTTCCCAGGCACCCAGCAATGTGCCCTCGCAGTCAGTGCTCCCCATGTATCCTTCAGTTGACATCGATGCACATGTGAGTAGTTGCAGTTGTTTTTGAGTGGATTTGCTCTCAAGTTCTGAGAGGGAAAACTCTGATCTGGTGCTGTCTTAATGTCTAAGTTTTCTTAAGTACTTTTAATTTCTGATTATCTGTTTTTTCTTCCCAACCATGAAGACTGAAAGTAATCATGACACTGCTCTGACCCTGGCATGTGCAGGAGGTCATGAAGAACTTGTATCTGTACTGATAGCACGTGGTGCCAATATTGAACACAGAGACAAGAAGGGTAAGCTAAAACAGTAAAACAGTTTGACCATAAGCTACAGATTGAAACGGACAATTTCAAATTGGGATGTGGGGATTTTTGCTTCACAAAATTACCAGAGCTTGCAAAAATATAGAATTGTATTCTTGCATTTAAAGTGGAAATACTGGCCATATAAAGCCAGTGAGATTGCATACCTTTCTACGTGTATTTTTGAAAGGAAGTGCATCTGAGTGGTATCATAAGCAAGCACCTTGTACTTAGGATTCGCCCTCTAGAAAAGCCCTTAACCTACTAGACAGAGCAACTGATGGGGGTAAATATCAAATCTTGGCTGACAAAACTGATGGAGAGTAGTTGTCAGGTTGTGTATCATATTGTTCCCAATAATAGTTTGGTAAAATCTCAACTGTTTAGAGCTGAGCGAACAAAACCACCATGCCACTCTCCTTCAAACTCTTATTAACCACTGGAAGTAAGCCTCATGCATAGCATAGATGAATTTCCTTGGAGCTTTATTAAATAGGGTTTATGTAGAAAGCCATGACTTCTCTAAAGAGATGAGCTGGTCAGAACTTAATCCAAACTGACCAGTGGAAGTGCTGTTTATATTTCTTTTGAAGAGCTTTTGTATTTGGCTGGAATTAGATGTAGACGTGTCAGGGTTAGAAGGCTAGGAAAGGGTCTGAGATGGTGGCCAGGAAACCCCCAGTCTGAGGAAGGCATCTGATCGGTAGAAGTCACTGTGAATTAACTGGTTTTGTCATTTCTCCTCCTTAATAATAATCTTGAGATTCTCAAGGTTGCTTTTAACATGATCTCTTGTTACTAGGCTTTACGCCTTTGATTCTGGCTGCAACTGCTGGACATGTTGGTGTCGTGGAAATTCTTCTAGACAAAGGTGGGGATATAGAAGCACAGTCTGAGCGCACAAAGGATACCCCGCTTTCGTTGGCATGCTCCGGTGGACGCCAAGAGGTACAGACATCTTTGTCCTCAGTGGGTTTGTCCTCAGTGGGTTTGAATTGTATTTTGTAGATAGTTTGGGGTTTTTTGTACTGTTTCTGTGCTGATGGTGTAATAAATCATCCCTTTTCTGGAAGGTGTAAGTGTAGCGTGGCTGATTTTAAGTATTTTTCCTCTTCCAAGAGGCAAGGGAATTTATTCTTTTCTCCCTTGGCTATCCCAGTTTTGTTAGCTAATTGTTGTTATAACCTGTGGTCATTCTTCTATTGATGTATCTTTGCAAGAGGAGTACTTTTGTGAGAGACGGTAGAGATGTTCAATGAATAACTTTATTCACTGAACACTTTCATTCTGCATCCTCCACACTCTCAAAATTTAAACAGCTGGTGCAGGCACACAGGACAGAAACTGGAATTTTATATTGGCAGTATCTGGTTTTAGTGGTAATGTGCAGGGCTAAGAAGTATGGATGTAATGCAGGGCACATTATACTACTCTTTTAAAGATGTTGAAGTTTTATTTGTACTTTGTCCAAGTAAGCTTTGTTAAATCCTTCCTACTTTAATCACGAGCATACTAGTTTAGAAGATGGCACGGAGGTGGCAAAGGGCTCTGTGCCAGATATGAGTGTGGTATGATTTGGAACTTGTAGGGATTAAAACAGTTGGCCAAAATTGTAAAGTTTCCACTTTGACTTTTGAATTGCAGATCTTTAACAGTAAAATCTCTGCTCACAAGTAAAAGGAGAGATCAGTGTGGCCTGTGATAGCATTGCTTATTGAACTATTTGAGTCTTTTGTTCTTCATCCTCTTTTATTTTTTCCCTTATGTCAGAATCTACCTTTTATGTTTCTGGTTGTGAGGCAGTTTTTTCTCCGGCTTATTTGAAAATCACCTAGCCTGTGTTAGTAAAATGAGACCCACTGAAGTGCAGAAACATTTTAATTTTTCCCCCTTTTATGTCTGATAGAGAAGAGACATTCTTCCTCATGCTTGTTCCATTAACATCAGTTGGTCTGATTTTTACCATGTGTTTTGTTGGAAAGGCATATAATACAGATGGTCAAACTTGGCTCAAGTGTCATTTGAATTAAAGTCGTGGGAGTTTCTGAAAGAGATGCTCAAACAGCGTGAGACATAATGGGAGTGGGATAGATCCCTTGTTTGCAAACTTAAGATTCACAGGAAGAGCTTCACTTTAAAGCCTTGCATTTTTGATTAGGTAAAATAATCTTTCTGGAAGACAAGTGCTGCACTGCTGCAACCCACGCAGAGTAGCTGATGCATTCATCAGTTGCTGAGTCTGTACAGTGCACATGTAAAAGTAAAGCAAAAGAGGATAGAGGCTTTCCTGTAGAATCTCATCTATTAACAATGCAAACTGGTAGCATACTGGAAGGCTCGAACATGGGATAATGTCCTTTTACTTTCTGGATAATAGCAAAGGCCACAGTATGTCTCCTAATCTGTGTGCTGTCTTCTCAGGTTGTTGATTTGCTGTTGGCCCGAGGAGCAAATAAAGAACATAGGAATGTGTCTGATTATACGCCGTTAAGCCTTGCTGCATCTGGTGGCTATGTTAATATCATCAAGATACTTCTCAACGCTGGGGCAGAAATTAATTCAAGGTAATGTGCTATGTACATCGGGTGACCTGCAGTATAGCACCGACACTCCACTGCTGGCTACGTACCGAGGCGTGGCTTGGAATCTCTAGTGCTTTCAGACCTTGCAGCCACTCCACACTGATGTTAGTTATCCTTTATGTTCATGGTATCTTAGTGCTTTTAAATTGCCCTTTACTATCACAAGCTTCATCTCCCTTATACCAGAATTTTAAGGAATTTTTATTATAGTTTGCAAATGTATTTCTTCCCTTTCCCACCACTCTGGGATCTAGGAGTCAAACTTATTTCAAATATAACCAAGTAAAGGAACCAGCTAAAGTGCTAATGGCAGCTCGATGTGTTTGAAGGTATCTTTTTCAGGAAGAGGAACAAATTTACGCAGCTATGTCTCCTACTCTTCCTCTTTATTCATTTTAACAAAACTTAATAACTTTCTCCCCTGAGACAGAATGTAAAATTGCAGCTGTGCTGGAAACATGTTTTTTCTAAATCAATCAGATGCAGCCTTGACTTATGGTATATGTAGTTTAAAGTTTGTGTGCTTCAGCCATCTGAACATATAAAACCTGAGATGTATTTTTCTTACTTATAAACTACAGTTCTTTATTGCATGTAGTTACTGTGATGGTTTCTCCTAATCAGTTAAAAAATGTTAGTATTTTAGGTCACTGTCTGTATTTGTATATGTTGTGTTCCTTTCTGGCTTACAACAAAACATTTGGTTCCTCTTGGATGCACTTCTGTTTCCCAGAGCACTCCTCCAGTTGTGGGAACTGCAGTTTGTTTCTTTCCCGTTAGGACTGGCAGTAAGCTGGGCATCTCTCCTCTGATGCTGGCTGCTATGAATGGCCATGTACCTGCCGTGAAACTGTTGCTTGACATGGGCTCTGATATTAACGCCCAAATTGAGACCAACCGGAATACAGCCCTCACCCTGGCCTGTTTCCAAGGCCGAGCAGAGGTGGTCAGTCTGCTCTTGGACAGGAAGGCCAACGTCGAGCACAGGGCAAAGGTAAGTGTGTGAATTGCCTTTCCTTACGACTTGCTTCTAATGGGTGATTTCTCTGAGTCATCAAGTTTCTTCAAATTTTCCTGTTTCTTTGGGCCTCTCTGGCCTCAGAGGACTTACTAAATCAGAGGACTTACTACATGTTATGAAATAAGTTGGTGGCTTTTTGGTTTGAATTTTTTTTTTTTTTTTAATAAACACATCAACAATGAATTTTTTTGTGTTAGGGAAAAGCTGACTGGTCCTTCTGAGTTCCTAATGAAGCCTAGATTGGCTCTTATTCTGTAGTATTGAGAAACTTTTCAGGTTTAAGTTTGACATGATAATTGTTAACAGAACAGACATACCTATTTTTACATACGAGTGAAGTCTAGGCAGGAAGATTATAGTGTTGCTTATAGTGATTCTCATATAGAACAGATTTCTTGTCTACAACAGAATTAGTGCAGTCAAACTTTGT
This sequence comes from Megaceryle maxima, assembly GCA_024605025.1. Classification (NCBI taxonomy): domain Eukaryota; kingdom Metazoa; phylum Chordata; class Aves; order Coraciiformes; family Cerylidae; genus Megaceryle; species Megaceryle maxima. The sequence goes on along the minus strand of JANHGN010001502.1, from coordinate 34,649 downwards.
AAAGCTTTTACGTTGCTGTAGAACCCATGGCTTCAGTACTGTGACTTTCTGTGCCTCTGAAATGCTCCACAGGTCCCATCCTTTGGTACTCTGGGACAGCTTTGTGTCTCCTGCCATAAAGCAAGCTTAAAGCTTGTGTAGACAGCCAGACTGATTTCCCCAGCACAAAGGAATTTTTGGTAACTCCTAAAGCTGCTGAAATAATTGCTGTGTCTGTCTACCCCGCCTGCTTCTGGAATGCCTGTGGCTGGAGAAAAGGGGATATGGATAAAAGCCAGCTCTCAAATGGTCAGTTGGGCATGTTAGCAGCTGGTGTAAGTTTATTTAACAGTCTAGCGTGGCAACTGAGTTGGGCCCAGATCAGTCTCGGCGCTAAGGGAGGCTAGAGAAAAGCTATAAAGCCCCTTTCTGAGCATTTTTGTTAGAAACACTTGTGTCTTGTTTGGATCTGTTTTAACCTCTGTTCGAGAGATCCTGTTTTAAACTTTGGTTTTGCTCTTGAGACAGGTATCTGGTGGTACTTAGTCAACAGTTTGCCTGGGTTTGTATAAATCAATGCCCAAGAGTATTTGGGGTTTGGCTGGTTTGGTTTTTTTTTGTTGTTGTTGTTCTTGTTTATTGTGGGGTTTTTTTGAGAAAGAGACTGCTTGAAGTTAGGCTCCTAAAGTAAATAAAAGCAGCTAAATTAAAAAAAATATCCAATTTCCCTGTGTAGGAATCATTTATGTCTCATCCAAAGTATATTGTACATATTTCATGCTGCGTGTAACTCCTCTTTGCACAGACTGGCCTCACACCTCTGATGGAAGCAGCTTCAGGAGGATATGCAGAGGTTGGAAGGGTTCTCCTTGATAAAGGAGCAGATGTTAATGCTCCACCTGTGCCTTCCTCAAGAGATACAGCTTTAACAATTGCAGCAGATAAGGGTCACTACAAGTTCTGTGAGCTCCTGATTAACCGGTAAATTATTTCTCTGTTGTTATTATAGTGGCACATTTGTCCTATTGTTCTATATTTCTCTGTGGCAAGGGTGCCCTTGTTTACATTGCCTCACACATCTGAGAGCAAAGGGAACGGGAAGCTCTGGAAGCAGAATGTTCTATCTGTTCCCTGCTCTCCAGTGTTATCCTGGAGTATCCTGCTACTCCAGTGTTCATTAAGCTAAGTAGGCAGCTGGGACCAGAGGTAAGCAGTGTTTGGCTTGGCAGCTCTGTTGGCTGCCTATTAATCCAGCAATTCCCATGTGAGCATTTCCCCACCTGGAAGTAGCTCTTGGAGCTCCTCAAGCATAATCCTATATGCTGCTAAAATCTAAAGGGCATCCTTTTCCTGTGAGTGGTCACCACATTAACGATAATTTAAAGGACCTGTGGTTGCTAGTTGCATATCTGTGGTGCAGTAGTACTTCAGGTGAGTGTTCATCTCTGTAAGGGAGGTTTAGATAACCCCTGGGTCACTACATTGCAACTTAAAACACCAGGGACAGAATTTCTCTATCTAGCCACCAGATTACAGTGATTATATATCCAAATGTACTCTGATCTTTTGTGGTTTTTCTTCTTGACTTCCACCTTTACTCATGCCTTGTTTCACTCAATTACACCTCTACTTTAGAGGAGCACATATTGATGTTCGTAACAAGAAAGGAAACACGCCTCTGTGGTTAGCAGCTAATGGTGGCCACTACGATGTGGTTCAGTTGCTTGTGCAAGCAGGAGCAGATGTGGATGCTGCAGATAATCGGAAAATTACACCCCTTATGTCAGCATTTCGCAAGGTAGGAGACCAGCTTAATTTGATGTTTCATTGCTAAATATTTTCAAATAGAGTTTCTCGTTTGGTCTTAAATATGCATGCTTGGTTTTGGAGGAATCAAACGTAACGCAATAAAATTAGTGTTTTGATACAATGCCTGCTTTAAAGTAGTCGTAATCTGTGTACTTGGCACAGATCTCATTTTTTGAGAGCTGAAAAACTTTGTTCCATAAACCATGTTAATTTTATTTCCAGTTACTGGACAGTTACACAGTCCAAGAACTTTCACTGTTTGAGATTTTACTATCGTGAGATTACTATAGTCCCTTCTAAATATCTGCAGGCTGTACTGCTTGTTTCTGTCCTGCTTTTGAGATGAACAAAATACCAGTCTGTAATAAGCTGTCCTGATTCCTTTGTGCTTCTCCTGTTTCATTCCTAATTTGTTGTTGAGTGGGACACTTTACACAGTCTCTTTTGTCACCACCTTTTCTTCGGGGCAGGAAGAACATTGCTTTGTGATGGTTTCATCAGTTCTGTTGTTGGATGCAAAGAGCATGGCTATTGCAGAAGAATTTATTGACTGTAGCTGCTTTGCCTTTAACAAATATCAAATATGTGTACAGCTTTTTTGACAAACAGCAATACTGAGCCTGCCACTGCTGTCAATCCATTGCCTTCAAGTAACTTCAGAGGCAAGAGTTGGATACTTTGTGTGGTTGCACAGTGTACCCCATCAATAAGTGGATCCTGCAGCAGAGGAATATGTTTGCCAGGCTAATACTTAGGTGGCTCAGTTTCCTGATCAGACTTGCCTTGTAATTAACAATCTAAGGTAGCTCTGTGGCGTGGGTGGCAGGTGGGGTCTAAAGAGGCTCTTCTTGGCTGTTACTAAAAACATGAGCAGCTGCTCTGCCCTTGGTTTGGTCCTTGTATTTTGAAATTGAAAAAATTACTTGTGGAAGAGCTTGTCATTGCCACCATGATGTAGAACAGCAGACATGCTGTCAACACTGAGCAAACAGTAACGGCCTTTCTTTCCAAACAGCAGCTTACCAGAAACATTCTTGCTTGTTTTCAGTCTTTTGCATTGGATTAAGAGATACCAAAACTTGTATTTTGATGATGAACACTGACTATTGTATGTGAGAGATTAGAATTTTCTGTGCTATTCTAGGGGCATGTGAAAGTAGTTCAGTTCCTGGTGAAAGAAGTTAACCAATTTCCTTCGGACATTGAATGCATGCGATACATAGCGACGATTACTGACAAGGTGAGTTTAACTTCAGGAAAGACCCTGTCCCTTATTTTCAGCAAAAATACACCTGAGAAATTATTAATTATTAAAAAACTGAATGTACACGTTTGCTCGTGTATGTTTGATTCGGAGGTTTGTGCATGTCTTCATTTTAATATAGAGCTTAATCAGTGTTTAGAGTCCTGTTCAGCTGAAATAGGCTGTATGTTTGAACACAGGGAAGCTAATCTCATGTTTGTAGAGCAAGCCTCACTCCTCAATTTTAGTTTATTACAGAGTTAGTAAGACAAGTTTGCATTCCAGGACCTGTTGAAAAAGTGTCACCAGTGTGTGGAGACAATTGTGAAAGCTAAAGACCAGCAGGCTGCAGAAGCAAATAAGAATGCAACTATATTGCTGAAGGAGCTAGACCTGGAAAAAGTGAGTAGAGAATTGATGTTGTGTAGCATAACAGTTTGGGGAAAATCAACTTCTCCCTCACAGAGAATACTGTGAAGTGTCCCAGAGTAATGCAGATGCTTCTTAAGCACTCTTTGTTGGACTCTCTTAATGGAGACTCTTACAGTTTGTGACAAACAAGTTCCATATTGAATTTTCCAGGTTGATGACTTGTTAAACACCTGTTCCTGTGCAAAGCTCCAGCTGACTTGTCTGATTCCATATATTAAAAAAAAAAAAGTGGTCAAAATGATAGCAGATATTTCTGGGAAATCTTTGAGTAAAAGATGTGAACATTACTGCAAAAATACTAAGGAGGTTATTAAATGTTTTTTGAGAAAGGACTGAGGTGGTGAGAGATTTTGTTAGTTTTCCTTTTTTATTATTATTTATTTATTTATTTTATTTTTTTATTATTATTGTTTTGTTTTGGTTGTTACTTTGTCTGTCTTCAGAAGTTTTGGGACCCACTAGTCCTGATGTTCCATAAGATCTGCCCAGTTCTGCATAATGATTCAGTATGTGACAAAGTCTGTCTCGTTCATTGTGCTCTCCCTTTTCTCCATCCCCCCAGATTTCTAGGGAGGATCTGAATTATAAGTATAATTTAGTCTGTGTGAAATTTTTTAAATGTGGATTCTTTTTTCCTACGTAGTCAAGAGAGGAGAGCAGAAAACAAGCTCTTGCAGCTAAAAGGGAGAAAAGAAAGGAAAAGAGAAAGAAGAAGAAAGAGGAACAAAAAAGAAAACAAGAAGATGAAGAAAACAAACCTAAAGAAACTCTGGAACTGCAAGAAGATGATGATGATGAAGAAAATGATGATGAAGGTGAAGAACAAGTGTTGCTGTGAACAGTGTAGTTGGGGGGTGCCTTTTTTTAACCATCTAAAAGGTTAGGGAATGTGGGTAAGGGAATCTGTTTGAAAGATGACTTCTCTGATACTGTGGTGACATTGTTGGATAGGTTCTGCCCTGATTCGTCCCTCTGCAGCCAGAGTTCCTGGCAAGACTCCTTTGGTCACTCCCGCCCCCTTCCTTTGGTCACTTCTCCCATACCTTTTGCTCCCAAAAGTTTCACCCTTGGAGGATTTACAGCTGAATGCCCTGCAAATAGTGTGATAACTTCAGCTGTAGTGTCTTCAATCAGGGCACAGATTTCTGTATTTTGTGGGGTTTGATTATATATCAACTGTGTTTCTTACAGTGGAGCAAGAAGTTCCTATAGAGCCTCCTAGTGCAACTACTACAACTACAATTGGAATTTCTGCAACTTCAACTACTTTCACAAATGCCTTTGGAAAGAAGAGAGCTAACGTGGTAACTACCCCCAGCACAAATAGAAAAAATAAGAAAAACAAAACAAAAGAGACTCCTCAGAACATGCAGATAATTTTGCCAGATCAGCATATATCTCTAGCACAGCAAAAAGCAGATAAAAATAAAATAAATGGAGAGCCAAGAGGTGGTGGTGCAAGTGGGAACAGTGATTCGGATAACTTGGACAGCACAGACTGCAATAGTGAAAGTAGCAGCGGAGGTAAAAGCCAAGAGCTGAACTTCACAATGGATACAAACTCCTCTGAGCGGCGGTACGCCTCACTGCTTATCCCCTCTCAGGAAGAGAAAACGAGCACCTCGGCTTCAAAAACACCAGCGAGGTGAGACTGCTGTTTTCCTTCCCTATTATTTCACGGGATTTTACTATGCCAATGTAAATTTTCTGTAGCTTAAGCTTTACACCAGCTGGTACATTCCCAAAGTCTTGAGAGACTGAGTTTGCTTTATTTGAGTAGCTATTAAATATTACTGGCAAATTTATTGAAAGCAATAGTGGCAAAGGTAAGCTTTGTTTTGTCATTGCTGGCTAGTTCTTAGTACTAGTTTAGTAAAACAATCAGTTTTCTCTCTGTGCTCTTTAGCCATATTACGTTGTCAACTTGCTTAGAGTAGATTTATAAGTGAATACGCTGAGAATTTAAAAAGGAAGTGCTGGCTTTACTTACAGTCTTATTTACAGAAGTGGGTTCAGTACCTTGTGCTTGTTTTATAGTTTCATCATGAACTGATTTGAATTGCAATCTCTTTGTTTCAAGGAGAGAAGAAGATGACTCTGAACATTTCACCTGCCAGGTTGATGGCCAGTTTGATTTAACCTTGTCGAGCCAGAGGTGAGAGTCAAAAGAATCCAGTGAATGTACAGGAGCCATATGAGCGGTTTGGAAAACGATTCAGTTGACAGAGAATGAGCCAATAACTTTTATAACACCAGTTTCTGAATAGGTCCTTGGTCTGAATCAAAAAGATCCCATCTGAGTCTGTAGTCTTTGCTTATTTTTACATATTAGTAGTATGAGACTGATCCTCCATAGTTGTTTTTTGTGGGGTTTTTTTCCTTCTTTAAGTGAGGGGAGGGGGTTTGGGGATTGAGCTACAGAACACCTGGCTGACTTAGTACCCAGCTTCACTAAGGACACAAATGTTAGGGGATTAAAAAGGGCAGCAAGCAAGAGGGCTGTTCCAGATTGAGGCACTTATCTGGCAGTAGGAAGAGAGGATATTCTTTTTTGTTTTCTTTTTTTTTCTCCCAGATTAAACTTAGGTGCAGAAAGAGTGGGTTTGTCAGCCCTTGGAGTTGAGGGGTGTGTGGTTTGGGTTACCCTTAGGGATGTTAGAAATTGTATTTTGTCTGTGTTCTGTTTTATGAAAATAGTTTCTGCCTTAGACCTTTCATCCAAGGTCTCCTGTAAAACTCTTGGAGTCCTATGCAGTTCGCTACAGCAGAAGTTGTGCTTCTGTTAGATCAACTACATGCAAGAAACAAGACAGTATATACTGACCAGAACAGGGCTAGTACATTTTATAAAGTTCTGCAGGTGCACTTTGGCTCTTGCATGAGGCAGACTTTGTCAGAAAATAATTTCTGAATTTGCTCTTCATTAATTCCTCTTCTCTTTAGTCATAGACATGCCAATGAGAAGGCTGCTGTAATTGAAACTTCAACCAAATAATGATGCTTTTCTGAAAACATACCTAAATGTTTTGAGACAAAGCAGAAAAAAAAGCTTTTAAAGTCTTCTCAGGAATCAATATTCCACAATGGACTTTGTTCTTTTCTTTCATATGCATTTTCTTATTCTCTTGGTGTGAGTCCACCAATTACCTGAGGACAGGTAACGTTCTCCATAGAACTTCCAAATGCCTGAGGCAGGTCTGTTGACAGAGATCTAGAACTTAATAAGGTAAAGAGAGGAGATGCTGCCATTTTACAAGGTGTGTTGTCTGAACAGTGCTTTTCCTGTAATTGGTACATTTGGGTTACATAAATGTGGATAACTCTCTGAAGTTTGTATACAGTGTAGTATAAATAGTTTGTTTGGAAGAAGCCACGATGAACATAAAATGATGTAAAGAACAGAGAATAGAAGGGATGAATAAAAATTTTTATATAGTAAAGAGGAGTGATAGCTTAGCAGGAGAGCTCAAGTATGAGGGCCTCTAAGTTTTCAAGCTACGGTATAGACTTGAGTCACATAAGGCTAGTGTTTCAATAACTTGAGAAGATTGCTGCCTGTGTTTCAGTGCTGTAGATGAACTTGATCTCCCAGTGATGCTTTTTTTTTTTCACCTCCACATAGATGAGTTAGCTTAACAAGACATTGCCAGTTCTCTCTCTCCCTTCCTCCCCACCCCTTGACTTTGCATTGTTTGTATCACTCTGCTGTCACTACAGATCTCTTAGTACAGGTAATGATATTTGGGCACATGCTTCCTGGCTGTCACTGGGACTTCAATACGTAAATATGCTCATGTATCTGTGCCTTGGTTATCCAGTTGTAATATGGGAGGTGAGGTGTAGAACCACTTTCCCCCAGAATCTGTAACAGTAAGAGCTGAAAACCAGATATTTTCAAGTACTTAGTGAGAAAGAGCCAATATTATCAAAGTACCCTTTCTTAAAAAGCTATTAAAAGAGAACACAGTATAGACATGTAATCGGGATGTGCCTAAGTAGCTGTGTTCCACCTACTGTAAACTATTTTAGTCTGATGTCCGTAGTGCTTCTGGTATTACTTTATTAAGTATAGCACCCCACTTTTTGGAGGAAGGGCATAGACTGTGGATTCAAAGGTAAAAATTTACTTATGTAGTCACCCAACAGTTGTTCCAGGTAGAAAATAAGAATGAAAACAGTTCACAATAGTACTTTTTAAGCTGTGGAAATGTATTCTGTAATGCTGTAATCTTATTCTGTAATTTGTAATCAGCACATTTCTGTTTCCAGACTTGATGGTGAAGGTCATTCAAATTCTTTGTCAACTACTTATAAGCCTGTTTCCCTGCCTCTGACCTCTCCAAATGTAAAGCTGAATCTGACTAGTCCAAAAAGAGGTCAGAAAAGAGAAGAAGGCTGGAAAGAAGTTGTTAGAAGGTAAATACTACAGTTTTATGTTTAAATACTATGAACTTTTTAGGCTTGTAAAGTATTCTCAAATATAGAATGTTCAGCAAGCTTATTTATTTATTTAATTGTATAATTAATTTAAAAAAAAAAAAAATCTACCCCTTTACTCTTGCAGTGCTGTGAAAACAAATTGCAGATGCAATTTGTTGTAACTCCTTTCTAATTTAACATCAGTATGACACAAACATTTTATTAGACACAAGGGGTTTCTTTACCTGTGACTTCGGTGGAATAAAGGATGGGGCAATAAAAGGGAGAGGGAGCAGATGGCAGTGAAAAGCCCCTGCAGCAGATAATTGCTTGTAGATGAATTAAAGGCAGGATGGACATTAGTAGATGAGGGGTGGGTGGTCTCTTCAAAATTTGTTGTGCTTTCGGTGGTGACCGGGTTGCTGATTCCACCAAAAAAATTGGCACCTTAAAGTGAGTGCTAGAGGTGCAAAAAGCTAACTTTTCCCTTTGAAAGTGTCCTGGGGTTTATTATATGGCCAGTAACACCCCAGTATCTTTTCTGTAAGCTATATGACATCTACTTGTAACTAGAATTGGTCATCTGGCTTTCCTTTCTTTGTTCTCTCTATCAAAAAGGAATGCAGCATGAACATACGTGTGTCAGATGCTTTGGGTGCTCCTATGCCCTCCTGCTTTTGTGTTTTGCAATGGTAGTGCCAATGATGCTCAGTTTGGAGAATTTTAGCCTACGTGCAAAGAATGTAATTGTAGAGAGGATTTAATGCATTCAGATTACTGGAAGCCACAGCCTGTTTTTCATAAAGGTTAAAAAGGCAGTTTAAGCTGAAAATTTAAGCTTTTGAACCTGTAGAGAGCAGGTTTGGTCTCTGCCTTTTGTTGTGTCTGCAAATGGGGTTCTCCACTGTGACATGGCCTTGCTATGGTTGCAGACTGCCTACCACTTGCTGAGTCTTGGAGGCATGAAACATTAAAGAGGCAGCTGACTTTTCCAGGGCTTCACACAGACCCCACCACTGACTGAAGCTGCTCCATCTCTCCTGATTCTTTTGAGTCTCATAGGCTCAACAGCACTGCTTGGTTGGGTATTGTCTGCTCTTCTGCTTGAGAACCCTACCAAAAACCCAACCTTTCCTCTTCTCTGAGGAATCAGGCCTTGTGTCATAAAGAACATGTTCCCATAAAGTGTTCTGTATTTGTGTTTGCTGTACCCTGACGGATCAAAGTGCGTGTCCTGCCAAGGAGATTTTTTGCAGCTTTAGAGTGTATGTGGAATCCCCAGGAGGTGCACACCTTCTGCTCCTAAAGTCTCCTGGCCTCAACAAGAATTATTCTCCCCTCTTGCTTTGAGCAACCATCTGGCTAGAAGGATGTCTTATCAAAGTAGTAATCAATAAAAACATGCCTTCTGCCCCTGACAGGCAAGTAGGCAGAGTTTTGAAAGATCCTCCCCCTGGCAACACTTTGCAGCCAACACCAATTGAGCAATTTCAGCTGCAGAGAGGAGGGCGCTGCTGTTCTGGAGCAAAAAGGTACTCTTGGGGCATTTCTCAAAGCAAGAGCCATCAAGCTTGCTGGGTAGGGAGGGAAATGGCAGTGGGTGATGGGCGGGCAGAGGCATGGGCACTGGGTGAGCCCTCCTGGAGGAGGAATGTCGCCATGGGTGGTGGCGTGGGGTTACTGGTGGGCTGAGGTAGAAGTAGACTGTGGCTCGGGAGCCCTGTGAGTAATGTGGGTGTATCTTCAAAGTTAGGTGACAGTGCAGTCTCTGGTTTGGGGAGGGAGTGAGTGGAGTGTTTAGCTTGAGAGAGGAGCATTGGGGCTGGAGGGTGGAAGAGCCCGAAGCATGAAACAGCCTTGAGAAGAGAGCTGGGTCCATGCTCTGAGGACCTTGTTTCTGGGGATGGGGAGGGCTCTAGCATGCTCTCCTGGCAGGAGAGGGAGGGAAAGGAAAAACACACTGGCAGGATGAGGGGATGCTTTAAAATGCTTCCATATATTTAGCTAGGTTTAAATTAAAATGGGTTTCCTATAAGTGCAGTTAAGTGAGAAACATTTTCCTAAGCATCAAGTTACTTAGAAGTTTCCAAGACACAAACAGCAAGGTGAAGCTGGCAGCCTTTTCAGGGCATGGTGATCTGTGCAGTGTTCAGAGGCACGGGCACTGAAATCACAGTGGTTTGGGAAAACCCTTTGAATTCCCTCTAACTGTTCAGTGTTGAACTATTGCACATCACTGGCAAGCTTGAAAGCAGTCTTATGTGCTTGAGAGGTCCAGCCTTTAAAGTCTGGGGACAGTGGTGGCCCAAAGAGACCTTGCCTGGGGTTGGATGCAAGCATAGCTCATGGTCAGAGAATTCACACTCCTGCATGTCTGCACTGATCCACCAATACCATTGAAATCAGAGCAATCCTGAACTGACCTATTCTGCTGAACACATGGCTTACAGTGTTGTGCTCTGACAGTGGCCCTGCTTCTGAAATTCCATGCTGCCTTCACAGTGGCTTCCAGCAGCTCCTTAAATCACGGGACCGCAGAATTTAACCATCTGCTATTCACCGTTGCGTAGTGTGGCCAAAAAAATATCAAATCTCCAGGTCTGAGAAAGCTGAATATTAAATGGAGTTTGAATGCAAGTGGTATTAGAGCTGATCAGTGGGGAAATATTGGCAAACATCTTCACCTTGCTATAAATGATCAAAGCAGCTAAGCCATGGGCTCTTCTATGTGAAGCAATGCTATTTCTTTAAACATAGGTTGTTTAGGTAAGGATTTGTCTCACTTTGAAGGTACACAAAATAAGATAAAATCCAAAAGTGTTTCTGAAGCAGTGTGAGGCACATACAACTGTGTTACCACAGTTGCTTCTGGGGAATACTTGTTAGGTACTGAGGATGATGGGTAATTTGAGGGGGGGGGGAGTTTTAAAGAGGCTCCAAAGGGTGAAGAAAATATCATGAGAGAACCACTTGCTGCCCTGAAACTTAAGAATATTGCTTCAGCCACCTGTCAGTCAGCAAGAGATTTTTTTTTGTATGCTTTTAAAGTTTGAATACATTTCACAGATTTGTGATCTTTGTGATATAGGTCAAAGAAATTATCTGTCCCAGCTTCTGTTGTATCTAGAATAATGGGAAGAGGTGGGTGCAACATCACAGCAATTCAAGATGTCACTGGTGCCCATATTGACGTTGATAAGCAAAAAGATAAGAACGGAGAGAGAATGATCACTATAAGGTATGGTATCTAGAACTTAGTCTTGAATTAGTCCCCAGTGTCATTTATTAAGAAGTTTCTTTGCTTTTTAAGACGAGACCTATTTAGCTTCTTGGCACTAGAATGGAACATACGTTAGTGCTGCCAAGGTGTGCTGAAGGTCTGCTGCTTCAAAGATAATACTTAAGATAGACAAAAGTCAAGAAATAATTTATTGGAGTAAACATGCAATAGACTTGTGGATGAGTATAAAATTGAGGGTGTGGAATGTTGCACAAAGTGGGGTTTCCTTTTGCAAGAGGTAACTATGTTTGTATTTAATCTAGGGGTGGTACAGAGTCAACGCGATACGCAGTGCAACTCATCAATGCCCTTATTCAAGATCCTGCCAAGGAACTGGAAGACTTGATTCCTAAAACTCACATAAGAACACCTGCTTCGAGTACCAAATCAATCCATGCTAACTTCTCATCTGGAGTCAGCACTGCAACTGCTTCAAACAAGAATTCCTTTCCTCTTGGAGCATCTCCCCTGGTCACTTCGCAGTCATCAACACTATCTACTTTCCAGCCTACTAACAAGTTAAACAAGAATGTCCCAGCAAATGTGCGCTCATCTTTTCCAGTGTCTCTTCCTCTAGCTTATTCTCACCCTCATTTTGCCTTGCTGGCTGCCCAAACTATGCAACAGATCCGGCACCCTCGCTTACCTATGGCCCAGTTTGGAGGAACTTTTTCACCTTCGCCGAACACTTGGGGACCATTCCCAGTGAGACCAGTTAACCCTGGTAGCACAAACAGCTCTCCAAAGCATAATAGTTCGAGTCGTGTAGGTAACCAGAATGGAAATATTTTACAGACGGAGTCTCCTGGATTAGCTACTTCTAGTTGTTCCATTACTGTCTCTTCTGTAGCTGCTTCCACCCAACCGCTGTGTGTAACCAGTAATCGGACTCCCTCCTCGGTCAGAAAGCAGTTGTTCACCTGCGTTCCCAAGACGAGTGCTGCAGCAACAGCAATCTCAACTGTGACAAGCACCTGTAGCACTCTGCCTTCAGCTTCCTCTGCCCCTGCAAACAACGGGCAAGTGCCCACAGCATTTCTGCCATCTAATACTCCACAATCACAGCATTCTGCACTTAAAGCGGACTCTTTCTCGGCTGTTTCAGCACCCAAAGAGAAGGTGTCAGCACCAGACCAGCCTGCTGCAAATGCTTGTGCACCATCTTCGGTTGTAAGTAGTTGCAGTATGCCAGCTAGCAGCAACTCAGGAGTGTCCGAAACTCGCCCGTCGAGCAGCCCTGCACTGCTAAATAATGTCCAAGAAGAAATACTGCCAACCAGCATGTCGGAGATCAATCCTTCCATGTCGATGCCTTTTTCATCCAGCTCAGAAACTGCTCCTTTAAGCTTAGCATCACCCAGGTCAGTTGTTGCAGATAATCAGGACAACAGTAACTTACCTCAAGTAGCTGTACCAGCACCTCGAGTTACTCACAGGATGCAGTCCAGAGGTTCTTTCTATTCAGTGGTACCAAATGCAAACCTCCATCAAGATCCTCAGTCTATTTTTGTTACGAATCAAGTTCCTTTAACACCTTCTCAAGGTCCACCTGCTGCAGTGCAGCTTTCGTCAGCCATGAACGTTATGAACGGTTCTCAGATGCACATTAACCCAGCAAACAAATCATTGCCTCCTACCTTTGGGCCAGCAACGCTCTTCAATCACTTTAGTAGTCTTTTTGATAGCAACCAGGTGCCAGCTACCCAAGGATGGGGAGACTGTCCACTCTCTACCCGAGCAGCAGCTGACCCCTCTTTCACTGTTCAGTCTACCTTTCTGAATAACTCTGTGCTAGGACACGTGGAAAATGTGCATCCTGACAACTCCAAGGCTCCTGGTTTCAGGCCACCTTCCCAGCGGGTTTCGACTAGTCCTGTCGGTAAGTCATTAAGATCATGCACTGGACAGAATTCATTCTCCAACCGTTACACTTTGATCATCTCAAGCTGATTGAGTAGTAGTTTACTAATGATAGAGAATACTAATGTAATGAGGATTGCCTTTTTTTTTTTTTTTTTCCTTTTTTTTCCCAAATGCTCTTTAAAATGTTGATGATGGTGTTTTTTTTCCTCTTTTCTTCAGGTCTTCTAGGAGATTAGGTGTTGGGAACATTGCAGACACTGCATAGTTTTGTCCTTTGTAAGAAATGGGAATGCTTCCACCTGTTTGTAGAGTTCAGAATAGCATTGATTTTAGCTTTAAGCTGGAATGGGACATAGGGCACTTTTGACAGGTTCCAGCTGAAGGAGTGACTGTAGTTTAATACTTGATCTGAGACTTCAGCTTGACTCAGTGAGGATAAACTCTGTGCTTTTTGTCTCTTGATAGGGCTCTGGGATTTTAAAAAGCTTATGTTGTGCTTTGGAAATTGGTGTGCTCCTGCATGGGGTGTTTTATTAGGAAGTTACTGTCCTTCTGCAGTTAAGCAAAGCAGTTCAAGTATATCCTCATTTATTTGAACTGGGTTAGGAACACTCCCAGTGAGCTCTCTGCCCTTGGTGTGCTCTGCCAGAAGGATTGTCATTATCTTAGTGTTCAAATTACATTGCAGACAACGGGCTGCACCCATTTGGCTGGAAGGGACCCTCAGGAGGTCCACTCTGTGCCACCCTGTTCTCCCAGTCATTCTTGTTATAATGGCTTTATGGTGCCTTGAAGCTGGGTAGACAGAGAGCCTTGCTTTGAAGTTGTGTTTATCCCTGCCGTGTATGTTAAATATTTGGACTTGGATGCTGGATTGGGACCAGTCAAGTAGTTTGACTTTCAGACTAAAGGGGAGTGGGCATTTGGAAGACATGGTGGTGAGGAAGGATGATTTTCAGCATTCCCATTCCTCTTTGTTGATTTACAAATGTGCAGGACTTCTGAAAACCAGAAGATTTCTCTCCAGCTAGCTTTAACCACAAAACTGGGATGCTTGCTACCACTGTAGTTTGCTTAATAGCTTAATCTGGGCTGTATAGCTCTGCAAAGTGAATGAACCTAGAGCTCTTGTGTTATGTCCAGTCCCAGTGGAGGAAGCAAAACTAGGTGTAATTAAGACTCTGGAAGATAAAGTAACTGGACCTTGATCATCAGATAGACTGTTAATAAAAGAATTGCCAGACCCTCCTCAGCAGTTTCTAGAAACACTTTGCATTGGCTGAGGTTTTTCTCTGCAGTGGTCTAAACTGGGAGTTGGCTGTTGCTGGAATAACCCCTGGGGATGAAGCATATGTCAAATGGGAACTGCTGATTTCTCTGATGATTGCATCCTGCGTATAGGGCAGCTGACTGGGACTTCTCAGAGCAGCAAAATATTGTGCTGTCCCCTTATGCTAAGGTCATCTGTCAGTGGGAAAAATATATTGGTCCTTTATATATCCTTAAATGACTATAAGTATATAAAAGGTAGTCTAAATCTGCTTCTTCCATGACTTAGGAAGGTTAAGATACTCAAGGAGAGTTCCCATGGTTGACTTTGGGGAGATAGGTGTGACGGTCTTCTCATATGAAGAACAAAAGTAATTGAACAATGCATTTTTTCTGAGCTGGAAATTGATAAGCATACTGCAAAGTGAAGAAAAGCTGCAAATAGGTAGATGTGTTGCTAAAGTTCTGCCCGGCAGGAAGTGGCTGGTCGGTGCTTAGTCAATTCCTTTAATGTCATTCTACTTAATATTGCTTTTGATCACCTTTGTTTCAGAATCTCAATTGTCCATCACACAGGAGGATGGGAAGGGGAGGGAAACATGGGGAGGAAGGGGTGTTTTGGAAGTATGACAGTGGGGAAAGCAGGCTGAAGACCTCTCCAATGTGTTCCCGTGGAGCGTAAGTGTGGTCCTGTTATCTGTGCACCCATCCCATTCACTGTCCTTCCTGGGGGAACAGACCTTTCTGCTAAGCTCAGCCTGTGAGGTGGGTTGAACTGGGGACTGCTTTGGCCGTTTACATAGGGTTTGGTGACAGGTTTCGTGAGAACTTGAGAAGTGGGGAAAAGGGCCAGTCTCTGCTGGGTTACACTTTGGCCAACAGCAATGCAGTGGACAAGGAGCAGTCTGGGCCTTGCCTGGCAACTCGTTATACCTTTGTGTGACAAGAGGGAGTAGTAATGGCCATCAAAGCAGCTGGACATCAATCCCCTCATCTTGGCCATGGCTCTACACCTGATGGAGCAGACTGTCTCTTGTGTCTGTCTTGCACAGTTGGGCTGTGGCAGACTTTTCCACAAGTCATCATCCCTTGGTGATCACCTCTAAGCTGATTTAGTGGAGATTAAATCTAATCTGATTGTGCACTAAACCAGCTTTTCCTTAAGGGTGTTGCCTTAGGCTGGAGTTTGGGTACTCTGCTTTTCCATTTCTTGGGTAAGCTCAGTTGCAGCTTGAGTTTTCTCTGATTCACTGGTTCCTTTGATGCACAGATACATGTGCAGATCTCACTGGCCACGGATCTGTTCTGGAAACGGCCTTTTGTATCACTTTTGTCTTTAGATCTCTTATCCTAGCAGCTTGCAGATTGAGGGCAGGCTTATCCAACCATTGGGGAAGGCTGTGGAGGAGACCAAAAGAAGTCTATTACTTCTTTCCTCTGCATTTCAAGAAGGGGTTTGAGAACTTCCTCGCGTGGCATTAAAAGGTATCACAAACTTGAGATATGTCATTTTAGGAAGCAGCACATGAGTATGAAGTTGCATTAAATGGCTGGACTCCCTGTTTTACATGGAGTGACCAAGTGTTGCAGCTGCTTCTCTAAAGGTGGAGGTAGCCCTTGCAATAACCAATTCCTGCACAACTTTGATAAACTGAATTCTGAGCAGAGTTTGTGCGAGATTGGTAACACCAGGCTTGAAAGCTCAGTTATGCCTTTAGACATGATGAAGAGTTTGAATTCAGGGCCTGAGTAACTGCAGTAGTAGTATTGCAAAAGGGTTTAGTGTTACAAACCCTGATTTTGTTGGTAAGTACGTAAATAGGAAGCTCATGAATGAAATCACAATTCTCTTAAGTCATTGTTCATAGAAGCCATTTTTAATACTGAGCTTTTTTCATCTACTTTTATGAAAGGCAAGGTAACGATAAAAAGTGTTCTTTACAACCTGAAGACTGACTGCTCTGAATTTGTGCATTTCTTGCTGACACACTTCCTTCAGCCTGTGGAAAATACACAGCAGTGCTGAAATGGTCTTGGCTGCAGTCATCGTGCTCTGAAAGCTGTGTACCCATCCTACCAAGCCTTCAAAAGACCAGCTGAGCATCTCTCTTCTACAGAAGAGTTGTTTCTGTTGTAAACTCTGCCTTGTTCTCTGAGAGTTTTGGAAACCAGCACTCCCCACAAGCAGCAGCAGCTCTGTTATGACTTCTGCATGGGGCAGAGACTTGGCATCTTTGGTGGTTTGGCAGCCAGATGAAATTTGGTTTGGACCTGTGGTGGAATCAGTCACCACAGGGGCTTTTTGACTACCTCTGAGTTAACTTTTGTGGATGGGAGGTTAGTGAGAGTGTGTCATCAGTAGCACCATGGCAGATGTACAGCAGGGGCCCTCAGCTGGAGGTCCTGCAGTCTGATTGTGGTTGGCTCCATGCTGGAGGCCAGACTGCAGCTCTAGACAAACGCAGACCAATCAAACT
Source organism: Megaceryle maxima (assembly GCA_024605025.1). Lineage (NCBI taxonomy): Eukaryota > Metazoa > Chordata > Aves > Coraciiformes > Cerylidae > Megaceryle > Megaceryle maxima. Next base: position 17,878 of record JANHGN010001502.1, on the reverse strand, counting down.
GTGTTGATAGGCATCCTGCACGGCCATCAGCATCATTCTTATAGCCACGGAGTCTTGGCCTTTGTGCCATGATGGACCCTGAAAGCTTGTCTCCCCACACCTTGGCTCCTTTGTCTGAACACCCTATGTTCTGGTGGTGGTGGTAATTTATTTCTCCTTGTCTGTAATGGAGACTTCTCTTTTTTAACTTTTGGGGGAGGGCTAGTGAGAAAAAACTCCTTCAAATCCAGTAAGTCTTTTCTGTCAACGTGAGCAGGTAGAATCTGGCACTTCTGGAAGCAGTAAATCAGGTTGACTAAGTTGATAATATTATGGGGGAAAGAACTTGGCTTTCAGGAACACATCCAGGCGATGAAAGGTGCACCTCTAGTCTATGACCTAAGGTATTGCCTGTCACCACTTCTGTTTGCAGACTGCTGAGGTGTAAGTAGGTACAACCTTCAACCTTGCTCTTAACAATATAAGGCTGGTCCTGGTTGTGGTCATTTTAAAATGTTTAAATGGTTTTGAAACTGGTTTTGTTTAATAGGCCCTTGAAACTAAACCCAAAACTCAGGTGAACATATGGCCATGCCCGTTTCTGCTTTCAGGTGGTAATGTGTGATAGGAGGTCTTACAACACTTTGGAAAAGTACTTAAAAGCTTTGGCTTATTAAACAACGGTAATTCCCCCTCGCTAATACTTTTTGTGGGACTTTGAACTTTCTCTCCATCTCTCCCTTCCTCTCACCACATCCCTGTAGAAAGCAGCCCCCCCACCTATTGTGCTGTGCACCATCAGCCCTGTTTCTCTGGACACAGCATGCTCTGACTGATCTGTATGTGAATGTATCTATAGGATGGCAAAAACCGTACTGCAGTGAGCTACTTCCCTGGTGCCGGCTTCCCCTCGGACTTTACCGAGCCCCGTATCCCTGTTTGACTTGTGTGGCTTTTTTGTAAGCAAAGATCCACGCCACTCCCAGCTTTCTTCCTTTGCCCTCCCTGCCTTCCTTTCAGTGACCAAAGGGATGGCTGGTTTTGTTAAAACTCCAGGCCAAAAGAGAGCGTACAGAAATGCCTTCTGTTGGTTTCTAAGGGAGTATCGTGCACCTGTAACGTGAACTTAGCGTGTGCAGATACCCACAAAGGTGACGAGATGATTTAATTATATTTGGAGCACTAGCTCGCTCTGGTGCTTTGAAGCAGGTTCCCAAAGAGAGATATTTAATCAAATTTATGTTTATTTCAGGCTTACCCTCTCTAGATCCATCCAACAGCTCTACAACTTCTTCTTCAGGTCCTTTGACAGGCTTTTCAGCAAACATACAAGGAGCACGGGTTTACCTTCAAGGGCCAGCGCCTGTTGGGACTCCCAGCTTTAACAGACAGCATTTTTCACCACATCCTTGGACAAGCGCAACAAATTCATGTAGGAACTTCATGGGTCTGTCTTAGTTAACTATAAATTCATAGCTATTGTCTTTAGTAGATTTGTAACTGGAGGGGAAATTACCCAGTGATGCACAAAATGCTTTCCAATTGCTTTTAGCAGCTGTGAGGATGGCGTGCAAATATCAAGCTGTACTATTTTGTGGTGGTTTGTTGGTTGGTTGGTTGGATTTTTTCCCATGTAAAATGCCACTAGTTCTGGTAGCATCACTACAGGCATGTTTAGAGGGGGGGGGAAAAAGTCATCGTAGGCTCTGAGAGGAGAGGGCATAATACTGTGGGGAAGTGGAGGTGATTATTCCAAGCTAAAGATTCCCCTCTGAGTGCAATATCAGGTGAAAATGTCATGTTTGCCGTGGTTTGAAGTTACACTTGCCTTTTAATTTTTTTTTTTTTTTTTTTTTTGTAATTGGGATTCTGGAATTATTTCAAGTTACTTAAAATATTCCAAAATCTTTAAGCATCATCCAAGTTAACAGTAGGTTTTCCGCCTAATGGGAAGAACATGGAAGTAGCTATACAGAAAATATGGATCTTTGATTCAGAACCTTAAATGAAGAGGCTTTTCATGTCACTGCATGCAATTTCATTGCCACTCTGAGCTTAAAAACCAAAACATTTAAATGAGTCCTCAAAGGAAGTTGGATTTCCCAAGAAGAGTCAGTAACACTTCTGACACTGGTGGGACTTAGGCTCTTACATTACATGTGGCTTTGGGAAGCCGTCTAATTTCTCTTCTCTTGGAAGTGGTGGATACCAACACCAGGATGTTTAGATATTTATGGTATTTTGGCTGATGTTTTCACCTCTTCCTGAAACTCTTCCATGTTTCTTATTCTTTCTTGCAATTAATTTTCATGTACTGCTATGTCATGAGAATATCACATGATTCTGATGGCTGAAAGCATTTGTGTTATGTTGATTTTTAGAGTTAAAGTAAACTCTAAATGGAATTTTGGTGAAAGACTTGAAGAATGCTTGCCAAAAGAGCCTTTAAAATCTTTTTATTTACCGTTTGCTTTGAGATAATACTGGGAGGATAGAGCAGGTAGCATTTATGCTCGCTAGCTTGTGTACTTTGTGTGTAATTAAGCAAGAGAAATGTTCTTTTCAGCAGGTGAATCTCCTATTCCATCAGTTTCCTCAGGATCATCTTCGCCCCTTTCAGCTGCTTCTGCACCTTCTAACTTGGGCCAGCCAAAAACGGGTAATGCCAATCAAGATCGCAAGGTACCCCCTCCCATCGGGACAGAAAGGCTTGCTAGAATTCGACAGGGTGGATCCGTCACTCCTACGCCCTTAGGAACCAACTTCACAGCCCCTGTCGGTCATAGCGGTATTTGGTCCTTTGGAGTTAACAGTGTATCTGGTAAGTCTGTCCAGCCTAGGGGTAGCCTAAAGAAACTTCTAGGGCCTTTTGGAAGTACTATATCTGAAAAGAAAGTTGAGGAGGAGGAATAAAGTCCCACAGTCTGCAATCAACTTTTCTGTAGTACCTCCTGAAGAGAACACTTGTGTCAGTGGTGGGAGAGTGGGTATCGGTGACAGAGCTGTGGTTTTTCCTCTCCTAATGTAGGTGGTGCTCACCCAACCTAGGTTACCTGTTGGTGTACGCTTGTAAAGCCTGAGAACAGTTCAGAAATTTCATATTAACTCTAGTGAATTATACAGAATTTAAAAAGTAAACAACTTCTGTCAGTGAGTGGGGTCCATTTCTATGTCTGACCCTTTGATCTAAAAGGACAACTGCCTCTGTCCAAATTTCTAGCTTGCTTTCCATTAACATTTTAAAATGCTAGTTGTGGTGCAGCTAATGCATCCGGAAACACATAATTGTGGCTGCTGATTTTCACACTGATATGCTTGTGACTCTTGAATAGTAACTTCTGTTCCAGGCAGCCCCAGTTTCAAAAGAATGACTTTGAAACAGCTGAAGTTTTACATTTGGTTTCCTGATAGTTTGAGGTTCTTGTGAAAAGGAGGAGCTGCAGCACTTGAAGTGTAAAATGTTTCCATTAGTAACTTTAAAGACAAATGTTTAATAGGCCTGTATTTGTTGTATTTTTCAGTGAAGCCCTCCATACTTTGGTTAACTTAATGTCTCAGCATTGCTGTGTTTTCAAGAAAAGCTTGTATCTGCTCACAGACAATGCTTGGAGGCTTACTGGATCTTCTGCTGTGGACACATGAAGCTTGCAGTTACTAGTAGTCCCCATTATCTCCACACTTGTCTGGAGGATCAAGATAAATCTACATGCAGATGGCATGTGCCTGGCCAAACTTCCCTGGCCTCACCAGCCTCTCTTCTTTCTGTGTTTTGGCCCCTGTCAGAAGTGTAACTTCTTTTTGTGTTCCTGTGGCCCCAAGAGGATGTGGGAATTGGAGGGAAAGAAAGTGTGTGTTTGTGTGTGTGTGGCCAGCTTTATATAGTGTTGTCTGCTGCAGCTTCCCGGTGAGAGGCCTTGATGCCACAGATAAGACCTGTGTGTTTGCATTGTCTGCAATGGATTATCAGCCTAAGAACTGCAGTAGGCTGTCCTGTCTGTAGCTCTGCCTGTGCTCAGAGCAGAGCCCCTCTGAGGCTGTGTGGTTTTGGGGAGCCTTTGGGTGGATGTAGGCGTGGGCACCTGATGAATTCTACTCTAGGGTATCTTCAGTTAATTGTAACCAGACATTTTTGGTCTCCTCCTTTCCAGAAGGCTTGTCAGGTTGGTCTCAGCCTGTCATGGGAAATCATCCAATGCATCAGCAGCTGTCAGACCAGGGCACGTTTTCTCAGCATCAGCCAATGGAGAGAGATGATTCTGGAATAGTGGCTCCCTCAAATATTTTCCACCAACCTATGCCAAATAGTTTTGTGGACTTTTCTAAAGTAAGTCACAGGAGGGGTTGGATTTAGTCTATAAAATAACTGAGGACTTTGTTGTATCTCCAGGTCTGCCTGTTCACACTGTATGGCTGTGCCTCTTCCACCACTGTTTGACGCACCTAGTCCTGAACTTCCTTTCATCCCAGTACTGACTAGAAAAGGTTCCCAAGCCTGCTCACACATTTAAGCAAAACCAGAATTTGTAGACTGCAGATGTTCTCTTGTGTAGCTGAATGCCTCCATTGCTCTCCAGTGTTTCTTTCTTCAGTTGCTCTGAAACATTTCATAAGGCTTGCTCGGCTCTTGAGGCTGATTAAATGTTTGCTAAATGCTTTCTGTCGAAATCCCACCCGTGAATACTACATGTCTTTCTTAAGGACTGCTTGTGAGTTTGTGCCCTGTATGTTAACACAAGAAAGTAGCTCAAGGCAGACGGGTGTAGCCAGCCATGGTCAACTCAGGCACCACTGGAGAAATGTCCAGGATGATGTGTTCAACAGCAGACCTGCTCACAGCTTGTGTCAGAAGTAGCTGTAGCAAGTGCTCTTGGGATCCTTCTGAACTGCAGAGCAGCAATCATTGAAACGCAAGAAAGAAATCCTGTAACTGCAGAAAGCTGCTGTGCAACTCGCTCTTTCTGAACTGGAAGAATGTTGTAGATGGCCATTAGTAATTTATAGAAAAATCTTCAACTCAGTCATGTAGACTGAAGCTGTTGATAGGCTTTGCTGAAGCACAGCCCTGCATGCTCTGAGCTTATCACATTGCTGCAGAGGTGAGAGGAGGGAGCACTGAGATCACTTTGTACAGCTGCTGTGTCTGGCTTTACAGGGTCATCTGAAAGTGCTGGGTCAGAGGCTGCTGCGTTACAGCAAGGTGGAATTTCAGAAAAAATGGCTAAACTGACTTGAATCTTAAGCTCTCAAGAGTCACCGTATTCTGTACTCTGCCTAGATGTGCAGCGATGCCCCATTTCCTCATAGTGCTGAGGTTTTTGCCTGTAGGTGAATGTTACATATGGATGTGAACCTGCGGCACTACAGTCATCCTTCACAACCACTGCCACCTTCACCAGTGCTGTTTTCTCTTGTTCCCTCAGGGCCTACCGATTTCCATGTACGGCGGCACTCTAATACCCTCGCACCCTCAGCTAGCAGACGGGCCAGGAGGCCCCCTCTTCAATGGGCTGCATACTCCAGATCCCGCCTGGAATCCCATGATCAAAGTTGTCCAGAACTCAACAGAATGTACTGATGCTCAGCAGGTAGCGTGGCTGCATTTTTCCACCTTTGCTTACCTGGGGCTTTTTACAGCGTTGGGCTTTGGTTTGGTTTCCTTTATTTTTGCATGTGACTTTTTTTTCCCTTCTTTGATACTGGAACTGAGATCATTTGCATGACTTCTCCACTGCAGCGTGTGTGCGTCTGTGTGTGTACTTATAAAAAAAGCACTACCTGTACCAAACCTTTCAGGTAAAATAAGCAGCATTTCAAGACTGCTCAGCCAAGTAATCCATTTGGTTGTAAGTGAGGGGGTTCATAGCCATACCCAGCACCCTGCAGGTTGTCAGTCAAACCTTGGCCAGAGCTGAAGAGGGCTCCCAGCCTTTGGACAGTCTGGCTGTATTTTAGAAAATCTCTGGTGGTTAAACAGTCTGTTAAAGGAACCTTTATTTGTTTTCGTAATAGACTTGTCTTTTTATTTCTTGCTGTAGATTTGGCCTGGCACCTGGGCACCTCACATTGGAAACATGCATCTCAAGTACGTCAACTGATTTAAGGGGGTCTATCCTTTTTTAGCCTTGTTTGGGAATCTTTATGATCTTGAAGAACCTGGGGATTTTTTTTAATGTGCCTAACTAAGACATTTTGTGTGGGCTGTAACAATGGAAAGTTGATTGCCCGTTGTATAAGAACAAATTGATTTACCTATACAGATTGATTCTGCTCTACAGTTAGTTTAGCCATTTTGAACTTAAAATTCAGATGAAACTAGTGCTTTTGGCTAAACACTACTGAATGCTCCTTGTACGCAGCAAACAACTAGTGGATTACATGATTTCAACCTTTTAGGGTGATAAATACGTGTCTAATTGTTTACATACTTAAAAGGAAAAGCTGAGTAAATTTCATGTCGTATAGTGGCTCTACTTTATGTAGCCTGTATTAATGTGAAATATCTACCTGACTATTCAATAAAAGGCAAACAGTATTTATAGGTTGTGTGTGAGAATTTTGGAAGAGGCCGAATGTTGCTGTCAGCATTGCATCTTTTCAAGGTCATTTAATTAGGCTGTGGATGCAGTCAGGGTTTGGGGAAGGGTTTGGGGGGAGGATCTGCAGTCATCTGCCATATGAGAACATCTCAGTCCTCCCCCCTGCCAGTTGTTAGCCTCTTATTTTTTTCTGTTTGAACATGGGTTGTGCATTATTTTTTTGTTTTCCTTCTGAATTACTTCTGCTGCTTCTAGCACTCTTTTTCCAGGTGGGTTGCCTAGGAGATCAGGTTTTGATCAGGGGCTGGAAATAAGGGCTGAGTTGTCAGTGTGGTACCTGATGCCAGCTTAATTTGCAGAAGGTAAATAGGCAGCTCACACATAATTGCAGGATTTCTTTACCTGACTTGCTGTGACCAGCTGCATAGAAACAGATCTTAGGAAAGAAGAGACCACTTCCCACTAGAGAAAGCCAAAATGTATTTAATTCTAAGCTTCTTGTAACCCTTTTAAGTCTGGCAAGAGCTGCTCAAGTCCTTTCCATGAGGAAGAAGGGGATTTCCACATACTGTTTAAGATGAGCGTGTATTCTCTACCCAAGTGCAGAAGTTCTCTACTTTCTGCACTCGGACTATGCTTATTTCTGCTTTTGCTCAGTGGTGATGCATTAACTACACTGAATATTTGGTCTGTTCCTCAAGCAGGTAACTACAGTGTACGTAGTGTCCAGTCTAACAGACCACTTCTGGTGGTCTTCCAAACCAGATGGGGACTTCTCCCACCTTCTCCCAACAGATCCTTACGTGCAGCAGCAGAGTTTTCCCAGGAAAAGCATGAGGAGGGAGTACTGAAAACCCCAAATACTCAAGCAATATTAGAGTACCACAGGCAAACAAAACGCAGAAATATTGATATATTTCCTTGTATTTGAGGAGGAAGAAATGCAGAAAACATTGCACTGCTGCTGCCCTCCCCACCCCAGATAGTGCAAATGCAAAGGAGAAACACTTGTGTTAACACTAATTGTGTTGAAAACAAATGGTGGTATAGTGCAACAGGTGTTTGTTCTCTGGGTGAGTTGCAGGGGAGGGGTGGGGTTAGGGAGGGGCTTAAGGCCCCTCTCCTGCCCCAGCACCACCCATGTGGGCTCCATGGCCACAACAGGCATGGCCACCTCCTGCCCCATCCCAGGGAGCCACCATCTCCCCATCCCAGAGGGCTACAGCTCCACACCGGGTGGTACCATCTCCACCATGCCACAGGGTAAGACCCAGCATGGGGATGGGGTTGTCCCTTGAATGGAAAGGTGGCCTCAACTGGCCCATCCATGCCTAATTTAGGCAGCCCATTCCTGAGTGGGTGCCTTCCTGGGCTCTCCACCTTGCAGCTTGGTTCTTGGGGGCATGGTCACCTGCTCTGGGCACCAGATCCAGACAGGCTGGTGGAACAGTGGCTTCCCTGGCGGCACAGAGCTGAAATGGAAGAGAGAACCCCCAAGTTTTGTAGGAGGATACTGCTGGAAGTTAGGGCCATTATCACCCCGTGGTACTGGGAAGAGAAGGAAAGAGCCTCGTGCTCACACAGCTGGGGAGAGAGCTGCTGGTACTGGCAGGGGCTCGTGGTGGAGACAGTGCTGGTCCCTTGGGTGTAAGTCAAGCCTGGGCACAGCTGGCTGGAGCTGGGGAAGGCACAGGGGGCTAGCACAAGAAGTCTGCTCCCACCTGAGTTCACCAGCTCTGAGGGAAGGTGCTGGGTGGCACAGCTCACTCCAGGGTTACCCTAGACCTGCCCTCTTGCCCCCATTCCAGTGTCCCTGGTTCAGCTGTCACGCAGGTCCTTTACTGTCTGTCCTCAGGGTGGTGGGTGCCCCATCCCTGAGCTGGGCATGTTGTGGTTGAGCCACAGGTGCCCACCCTGTGGGTGCTGGCTCCATTGCATGCCTCTGATAAGCTTATCTGGGGTGGGCATGGGCTGCGTAACAGGTTTGTGGTGATGGCAAGGGCCTGGGGCCCTGCACAGGAGCTCTGAGCTTGCTGCAGAGCCTGGCAGGGAACCAGTGCTCAGCTGTGGGGACTGCTGGGCCGGGGAAGGCAGGCCTGGGCCTGGTGCAGGGCAGCAGACATGGCTGGCGCAACATTGGCAGGTACTTGTGGAGGCAGCACGTGCCCCTCATGGGCATTGCCCTGGGGCTGTACAGCCCAGCAGGCTGGCACATTGGAGCAGGCGTCTCATGGAACCCAGTGTCTTGTCCTTGCGCAGGGCACAGCAAGGTGGCTTGCTGGTTTTGCTGATGGGAATGGGTCCCCAGGTACAGCTCCCTGTGGTGCTGCTGGGGTGGAACCAGCCATTGCTGTTTGATAGCTGCAGGGAGCCATCCCTGAGCCAGCCACCTCTGGGCAGGGAGCACAGGGGACCTGCTGACTGTTGGGCTTGGGCTGTGTGCTAAGTGGCCAGGGATGGCCCTGCCTTCCAGGCAGCACAGAGGTAGCTGCAGTGTCAGCTGCCCCACGGGGCACCTGCTTTGAGACTGGACCCTGGGTGCTGTGCCCTGGCAGAGCTCCGTGAGCCTCAAGAGGAGGAACCACTTGGGGAAGAGCTGCTGGGCAGGATGGGTGTCACAGTCTGCCATGTGGCAGACTTCAAAGCCAGGTGTGGCCAAGCGCTGGGTGCTACCCCCTGCTCTAGGCTCAGGCTGTGGTGCTTGGAGATGGGGGCAGCCAGGGGCCAGCAGTGCCTGACAGCCCCCTGCTTTTGGCAGGTACCCGCATCATCTACGACCGCAAGTTCCTGCTGGAGTGCAAGAATTCACCCGTGGCCAGGACCCCTCCTTGCTGCCTGCCCCAGATCCCAGGTGTCACATCCCTGGCCCAGTCCAGCCTCGTCAAGCTGGAGGAGCTCAAGGAGCAGAATGAGAGTGAAGAAGCCATGCCAGGTGAGCAGCCCAGGCATGCAGCCCCTGCCTGTGCACTGTCTGGGACTCCTGCCTAGCTACGAGAGCAAGGGGGGACCCCAGGTCAGCTCCAGTCCCCTTTCCCTGCACATTTCTCCCAGGGCAGCCCCACCCTAACCCTGGCCCTGTATTCTTCTATACCCTTGCAGATCAAGACCAGTTTGAGATGGATATCTGAGTTTCCAGCTCCCTGTCTCCAGGCCATGGCTGGGCCTGTTCCTGGGCCTCGTGGAGGTGCTGGCACTGTGACCAGCTGGCTGCAGCCCTCTCTGATGCTGGGGATGGATGTGTGACACCTCAGGCTCTAGCACAACTGACTGGTGCAATTGCCTAGGAGCTCATGCTTGATCAATAAACACCATGAAACCCCTGTGCCGACCTGGTGCGTCTCTCTGTTGGGGCTCAGATGGGTTCTTGGAGCCCCAGGGAGGGGAGCCAAGACGAGCCAAGCAGCACTGGGAGCCCTTTGAGGGTGCAGACAATCTCTTCCTCCTGCACTGAGACGTTGCAGGCTGGGGATGCTGAGCACCAGGCCTCAGGGTGGGAGTAGCACCGCACGCTCTCCTTGCTTCCAGGGTGTTTATAACACCCTGGGGCTTACCTGACCTGGTGGACAGCACTAGCTCCATGATGTTTCTCCCCTGTCCCCGAGGCCACCCAGATCCTTTGGGTCCTGATCTTGACTCTGAGCTGTGCCAGGACAGGCAGGAGCACAGATGAGAGCACATGCTGTAGCTGCAGCACGAACACTGGCCATGCTTGGGATGGGTGGCAGGTTGGCCTCCCCAGACAGCCCACAACTCCTCAGGGGCTGTCTCCTGCAGAAGCGCTGGGCTACGTGCCTCTTGCTGTGCGTTCCCTCCACTGCCAAAGGCAAGGCCAGGAGGGACCGGATTTTGCCAAGTTGTGCAGCAGGGATTTGCATCACTGCCCACTTGACCTGTACTGCCAGGGGCATTCCTTCCCTTTGTGTCTTGTGGACTAGGACCATCTGGCTAGGGCGAGGCCTGCCCTAGCCTTGCCCAGCAGTCCTGTCCCCTGCTTCTCCTGGGAGAAAACCAGGACTCAGTGCCAGAATGCCAGGGCGCAGGCTGCAGCCAGGGCCAGGTTAGTGCCATTTATTAAACATCACATAGTGAATCACCACTAAAATGTTGCAATGATTAAACTCCCCTTTCCTGGGTGAGGAGCGAGAGGCAGAGGAGGTGCCCAAAGCCCACGGGGCAGCAAGAGCTGTTCTGCCAGTGGCCTTGGGCATGGGCTGCTCTGCTTACAGTCTGCAGACCCATCCCAGGCATCAAAGACCCTCCTGGCCAGGTTCAGCCTCGGTGCTGCTGTCTGTCGCCACAGCCAGTTCTGCAGCAGGCAGGCTCCTCGTCTCGGCAATCAGGCGCTTGACACCCACCAGCCACTGGCTCACCTCGTTCACATGGTCCACCATAAGCGAGCGGTGGATCTCATCAGCTGCATCCCAGTGCTGTTGTTGGAGTTCTGCCAGGAAATGTGAATGCGTCAGTGGCACGGGTCAACCTTCCTTCGAGATGCCCCTGGCCTGAAGGCCCGGTTGCCCCTCACCCTGCCCCTCACCTTGCACCAGGAGGCTCATCCTTTTCTTGACTGGGGCTGACAGCTTCTCCTGCACCCACGCATCCTCTAGCACTGTCAGACGCCGCCCGATGTCGTCGCAGACTTGTTTCTGGAAGCAGAGAGGCACTGGAAGGTGAGACCTGTCCCCTAGGGCATCTGTGGCGCTCTGTGCCACCCGGGCCTCCCAGGACCAGGCAGCTCACACATGGCTGGCCCCTCCTGGGTCCCTGCAGTGCGTGGGGCTGAGCTGGAGGAAGGGGCCGAGGCCTCACCTGCACCGTGGGCCGGCAGGAGTCCAGGGCCTCCCTCAGCGGGGCGAGGACGGCGTCTGCAGGCACGCTGCACTCCTCCGGGCCCGCTGCAGCGGTCGGCCGCCCGCTCTCTGCCCGCGGGGTGGGACTGATGGGCCCGAGGGGGGGCGGCCCCAGCGCTCGCGGGGGTGGTGCTGATGCTGCCGAGGCAGCAGGGGCACTGACCGGATCCGGAGGAGCACCTGCAGGGAAGAGGCATCGGGGCCGAGCCCCATCAGCCTGGCCCCAGCCACCCGGGGACGGTGCCAGGCACCAAGAACTGCACTTGTCAACCCCAGTAACCGCCTTCCGGCAGGAGGGGGAGTCTCAGGCCCCTACTGCCCCCCTGCCTGCATGGGGCTAGCTCTGCTCTGCCGAGAGTGCCCACCCTCTGCACCCCTAGGGCCGGCAGCAAGGGCAGGTGCCACCGGCCCCGCTCTCCTACAGCCGCCGTCATAGAGCCAGACCCAACGCCCAAGGGGGAGGAGATGCAGTTCCCATCGGATCCAAGAGGGAAGGGAGAGGAAAGAGAGCGAGCGGCCGCTGCGGCGCCAGCAGCCCCGGGCTGCCCTGGAGCACCTCCCGGCTGGGCAGGTGTGAAGCAGGGCGAGCCCAGAGCTTTACGAGTGCTGACCTGGAGGGGTCCCCGTGGGCGGAGGGGGAGCCCGTCGGGTGAGCGGAGTTCGCTTGGGACCCCCGGCCTGCGCCTGCAGCCCGTAGGAGAACTGGGGAGGGTCGTTCCAGCCACGCTCCTGGTTCCCTGCAGCAGCAAAGAGCACAGTGAGACCCTGTAGGGGTTTAGTTTGAGGGGATCCCCGGACACGGGATCCCGGGTCCCTGCGCCAGGACGGGGCTGCCCCTCCCCAAAGGAGGCCGCCCTTGTTCCCTCCCTCCAGGGCACAGACGCCCCCGAGGGTCCCCCCCACTGGGACACAGCACCTCCGGGGCACCTCCCCAGGCACGGGGCCCTCGCACCCCCACACCGGACAGAGACCTGCAGGGTTGGCCCCCCAGGCTCGACTTCCCTGGCACTCCCCGCACCGGGGCCCAGCACCTTCCGGCCGCTCCCCTCCCCAGACACGGGACACCCCCGCCCCGGACACGTCCTCCCGACGCTCCCCACACCCGACCAGGCCCCCCCTGCCCCGCCGCACCGGAAGTGCAGCGCCCCGCGCCCCCTCACCCGGCTTCACGTAGAGCTCCGCCATCCCGCCACGTCACGCCCGGCCCCGCCCCTTCCGGCGGAGCGGGGCGAGGCGGGGCGGGAGGCGGCCTCGCGTCCCCTGTCCCCGCCCCGCCGGGGAGACTGGGGCCGGGACTGGGGGCAGGGGTCGGGACCTCCGGCGCTGGCCCCTGGCCCCGGCCCCGGCCCCGGCCCCCTATGGGGTGTGGAGGAGGGCGCGCCGGATGCGGAAGGCCTCCAGGAAGGAGAAGAGGCCCCGCTTGAAGGCACCGGCCCCCGCCGCCCCCCCGCTGCCCCCGCTCGCCTTGGCAGCGTCCCGCGAGGCCGCCGGCCCGACCCGGCCCCGGCCCGTCGCACCTTTCGCCTTAGCCCCCGGTGCAGCAGCCACTAGGCACTTCTGGTACTGCACCTGCGGGGACACGAGGGACAGAGGGTGGCCATGGAGTGGCATCACCGCGGGGGGCACACGCAGTGTGGCGGGGGTCGAACACAATACAGCGTTGCCGTGTGCTCGGACGCAACACGGTGTGGCTGTAGGGTTGGACACACTGTGGTGTGGCCATGAAGTGGGACTTGACTCGGTGCAGCCGTAGGGTTAGGGGCAGCATGGTATACCATGGGGTGGGACACGAGCCAGCGTGGGGGGCATCATGTGCAATGTGGTGTGACCGTGGGGTGGGATGTGATATGGCATCACCACGGGGTCGGACACAACACGATGCGGCTGTGGGGTGCGAGCAATAAGGCATCACTGCAGGGCTGGACACCACCCACCATGGCCTGGCAGTGAGTCAGCCACTGCACCATGGGATCAACTCCCTCTTGTCCCTTGCATGCCACCCAGGCCCTCAGCTTTGACTTCCCTGTCCCCAGCCCTTGCCTTCTCCTCCAGGTATCCCCAGAGGGGTGAGAAGCTGGGGGGATTGAGGGACACCCTACTGCCTCTCACCATGCAGGCTGCCTGCACCGCCTCCGAGATGGTGCCGGCGTCAGGCTCACACCAGAAGGCTGCGCACTGGAATCGTCGCCCCGTGTCCACGATGAGCGCGAAGGTGTGGGCATCCCGGCCCACTCCCAGGAAGGTGACATAACGTACTTGGCACTCCCAGATGTGTGCAGCATCCTCATCCTCCTGCGGGGACCCCATGGGCCCATCCACCCCTGGCCCACACCCCAGGCAGCCCTGCCACCCCCACCAGGTCCCCTCTGCCAGGAGGCCAGGCCCCCCATGGGAGTTGCCTGTCCCAGCCTTGTGGCAGCAGGGTGATCACTTCGGCTGGAGCCCCCCATCCCCCTCCCCACCTGTGCAGGGTGCACCCTCATGGCTGTGTCGGACACACGGATGAGGGAGGGCATCCACTGCTCCCGCCCAGGGCCCCTCATCAGCTTCTCGATTGCCTCGTTCAGCACATCCATCCCTGGGGAGCGAGAGATCCCAGCCCATCAGCCCCTGAACCAGCTGCAGGCACAGTGCAGGCAAGATGCTGCCAGATGGCCCCACAGACAGGGAACACTGGGTGCCAGAGCACATCTGCTCATCTGCCCCACGGTGAGGGGTTCTCAGGGTGCCCCAGCTGTGGTGAGGCTACCGGTGCTTACCCATAGCCCTGGGTACGGGCAGGCTGCCGATGTACAGCGCCTCATAGGTCTGCATCGACTGCCTCACTGCTTCCAGGATATCCACTGCCAGGACAGGAGAATTGTGGAGGGATCCCCTGGTAGACCCCCCCCACCTCTGCCCTGTGTGTATGTCCCCATGCCCCGAGACCCCCGTGACACAGCTGGGCAGGTCAAAGGGCTCTGTCTGATGGGCATCCCACTGCCCAGGCATTGGGCAGAGGGAGCAGCTGACAGCACTGAGGGAACAGTACCTTGCAGCGGCAGGTCCTCGGTGGGGACGGGCTCCAGCGTGGTGGTGCGTGTCAGCCCACTGCTCGCTACAGCTCGCTCAGCCACGATCTGCAAGAGGCAGGGGTCCCGGTGCCTCCCCTCACCCCTGAAACCCCTAGGCCGTGCCCATACCTGCCAGGGCATGTGCATCCCACCTTGGAGCACATCTCATGCAGGGCCTTGGCAATGCCCTTGGCAGGCACGTTGCAGTGGAAGACATGGCACTTGAGGACGCAGGTGTCCTTGTCACTGGCCACGAAAGCGAAGTCTCTGCAAAGCCACAAGCGAGCTGTTGAGACCCCAGCAGAGGCAGCCCCCCCTCCCTGCACTGTACCCCCACCCCATGCCCCCTTACCTATCCCTGCAGCCGCAGCAGCAGTCAGGGAGAGAGAAGAAGGGACAGATTACTGCTGAGGTGCCTTCCCCCCTCAGTAGGCAGAGCTGACCCCAGCCCCTGGCTCTGGCCCGGCCCCTTGGCACCTGCCATTGTTGCAGCCAACACCCCAGACACGGATGTTGAGGATGGGCTGATGGTGGATGAGGCTGCGGTCAAGGGCATCCACCAAGCTCATGGTGTCCTTCTTCAGGATCATCACGAGGTCCTGGCCCTGCAGGGGGTCAGTGGCACCCTCAGCCTTGCAGACAGCCTGGGCACCCCCAGCACCCAGCCCATGTGTAAGGGCATCCTGGTCTCATCAGTCCTAAGCGTGAAGACAACCCTCTCCCCACACACAGGCCTCCCAAGGTACCATTCTGACATGTGGGGACAGCCCACACAGGCACCCCTCGTACTGTCCCCAAGGGTCAGCCCTGTCAGACCCACCTGACCCACACTTGGGACCGCTGCAGGGATGACCTATGTCGAGAGAGTTGACTCTGCCACTGGCACTGGTCTCTGTCATCCCCCCACCAGGCACAGTCCCCATTGGTGGGGACAGCCACCCCCAGCAGCAGTGGACACTCCGTCAAGTCCTCTAGTGGGATTCTGCCTGGCAACACCATCCCAGGCTCTCACCTCACCCCGGTTCTCTGCAGAGCCCTGGCCCTTGCTGTTGGAGAGCTGCTGGATGCAGTTGTTGACAGCGATGCTGCTCTTGCCAGGTGCCAGGTCCTCCTCGGGAATCTCCACCCAGCCCAGTGAGCGCACAGCAAAGCACTGAGGAGAGACACATGGGGCTTTAGTGCCCAGCCAGCACAGCCACCCCTGTCTTGTGCCCCTCATCATGCCAGAGTGGTCACCCCTGCTCTTGCTCCCATCCCTGTTCCTGCTAGCTGCTGCCTGTCCCCTCCTCTGCCAACCCTAGCCCATGATGCTGTGGTGAAGCCCTAGGGTGAAGTACCTTGGAACCAGGCTCTACGCTGTGCTGGAAGTCATCTCCATGCCAGGGCAGTGAGGTCCTGTGGAGGGACAGGGTGTTGAGGGGGTAGCTCCCACTCAGCAGCATGACCTGGGGCACCCAGGAAAGTGCCAGGATGTTCTGGCACCAGCAGACCCCCATGTCACCATCCAGGAAGCATGCCATGGAGATGACCAGCATGGTTCTGCTGGATTCAATGTGCAGGGCTGCTCTGGTAGGGGTCACTGAGTCCCAGCAGCCAGTGGTGGTCATGGGTCAATGGTGGTCCAGAAGCCAGCAGAGTGCATGGGCAGCCCTACCTCCTGGACAGGGAAGCCATAGGGCTGGGAATGGGCCTGTCCTTTGCCAAGTGCTTCGCCCCAGGGGCCTGGCAGTCCTGGGAGAGAAGAGGAAAAGAACACGGGCAGCAAGAGAGGCTGTCAGGAGGCACCAGGTAAGAGCCCTCCCTTCCAGGACAGCAGCGCCTCAGCTTGGGGGTGTCCCATGTAGCCAGGATGACGCCAACATGGGGCCTGCTGAAGCTTTTAAAGGGGCTTAACCCTGGTCAGGAATGGGCTGAGCAGGATTTTGAAGTGACAGGCTTGCTCCATGGGGAGGCTGGACGAGCAGAGCCCAGAGGGCCCTTCAGCAGGCTCTGCCAGGGGGTGGGATCCAACAGAAGCTCCCACCCCCACCCTGCCCACATGCCCTACCATTCCCTGGAGCGTCTCCTCTCCATCAGCATCTGGGCGCCCTCCCGGGCTGGCGCTGCGTGCAGGGTGCTGCCACTGTGTAGTGCCGGTTGGCACATGCCAGTAGTAGGTGCCCAGAGAGTCACGGATTTTCCTCCAGCCTTGGGGGAGGTCGGGGTCTGTCTCCAGGCTCTGGTCACTCCAGAGGTTGTCTGTGCAGAGGCAGAGTGTGAGGCAAAGGTGATGGGGGAGGAGGTCAGTTCCCAGCTACAGGGCGCCTTGAGAAGCAAGCAGCTCCATGCAGCAGTGAAAGGGTCCTGCAGTGGCCTCTGAGTGCCCAGCTCGGCACATGGCCCAGGAGTGAAGCATGGCGAGGAAAGCCTTGGAGTGACAGCAGAGCGGCTGCAGTAGTGCCGGACCCCAGGCAAGTAATCAGTGCAGGCAGTTGCCTTATTGGTGCCCGGAGGGATGGGGTGATCCCGGCAGGGACACAGACAGTAACGGGCAGCCTGAGCCCTGCAGGGGTGTTCGGGCAGGGCCTGGGGCTGCCAGCCCAGAGCTCCCCCTGCCAGCATGTGGTGTCCAGCCCTCTGCCAACACCCCAGGATGCCCGAGTCCGGCTTCTTCCCAGCTTGGCCGGGAAAACAGGTTATGGAGCAGACCCCTGAGGGCTGGGAGGAGGAAACCACCGTTGGTGCGTTGCAGTTAAGGAGAGCAGATCAACACCCTCCTTCCTGCGCCCCCGAGCCCTGGAGAGGTGACGGACACGAGCCCGCGGTGCGGCGCAGCAGCGAGCGCTGCTCCTGGGGACGCAGCCCGGACCGGGCCCCCGGGGCTCGGCTCTCGCCCCGCGGGCCTGCGCGGCCGGCGGGCCGGGCGCTGTGCGCGATCCGCCGCTCCAGCCCCCGGCACCCTCGGCCCGGGGAGGAGGGGCGCAGTGGGGACGCTGTGTGTCTGTGTCTGTGTCTGCGTGTCCGTGTGTCTGTGCGTCTGTGTCTGTGTGTCCCGCGACCTTGGGCCGGGAGGCGGCGCGGGCCGGGCCAGGCCCCGCTGCGTCGGCCGCCGCGGGAACCACTCAGCACCGCGGACAGCGCCAGGCCGCGACTGCTTCAGCCTCCGGGCACCGGCCCCGGAGGGCGGCTCAGGCCCGGCCCGGCCCCGGCTCCGCACTCGGAACCCCAGCCCCGGCCCCGACCTACACCGGTCCCGCCCGCCGCCCCGCCCGCGGCTCCGGCCCCGACTCGCCGCGTCCCCGACCCCCCGAGTCCAGCCCCGCCCGCCGGCGTGTCTGACCGTCGCAGTTGACGAGGACGATGGCCAGCATGTAGTCCTTGCCCAGCATGGCCCCGGCGCCCGTCCCAGCGCGGCCCCCCCGGCCCGGCGCCTCCCCAGGCCCGGCGGTATCGGCGGCTGCGGCGGGAGGGGTGGGGCGGG
>JANHGN010001498.1:0-24403 GCA_024605025.1 Megaceryle maxima | reverse complement strand
CACAAGAGTCAAGGCTCTTTTTTTTTTTTTTTTTTTTTTTTTATTCTTCCTCCACTTCTTCAGTAGCTGGCATCTGAGGAGGACTGTGCCTGTTCTGCTTTGATCCCAATCTGTGTTCCTGAATCCAGCTCCTGAACACAGTTCCTTCCTACCATTGAGTCCATCCTGGGATCCCAGTGCCTGCTCCACAGCATCAGTGGTGATGGTGACAACTGCCATCAGGGGGTTGGGTTTGTATATAGTTATACAAATTCCATTTTATTGTTACTGTGATTAAAGCTGTTCTGGTTTTCTTTTCAAATTGATGAGTATCTCTCCCCTATTCCTTTTCTCTTCCCCTGTTGAAGGGAGGGGGGTTAACAGAATATCTGTTATAGGTCTGGCAGACAGCCCTGACCCTAAACCTTGATAGGTCTCCCTTTCACATAAATCATATTTTCATAAGAGTCAGGGAAGCTAGTAACTGTTACATATCTTTCTGTGGTGATGAAATGTCAGCAGACATTATTAGTTCCTTGTGCACCAAAAGAAATCCTCATTTACATTCCCTTGACATTTACTGGTATCCATTCTTAATCAGAGGTCAACAGTCCTTTGCAAGGGATGTGCCTGGAAAGCTTAATCCATTGTTTGATGAGTGAGTGAACACTCACATGGGGCTGAGTTACCAGCTGATGGTGTGTCCAGTGTCTGTGAAGCCACTGGGGATCCTGACATTAGGAAGCATCAACTTCGTTGGCCATTGTGGACTCAGCCACATCCAGATGGCACACAGACTGCCTGGGTTGGGAGTTTCAGCTACAAGAGCAAAACACAGCAGGTCCTGCCTTACACCAATAAGAGGCTTTTCATAGCAGGGCTGTTGTTCATAGAAAGGCTGGAACCCCTCTGCTGGGAGCCAGGCTGGGAGAGCTAGGGGAGTTCAGCCTGGAGAGAAGGCTCCAGGGAGACCTTCTGGGGGCCTTTCAGTTCTTCAAGGGGCCTGTCAGAAAGATGGGGACAGATTTTTTGGCAGGGCCTGTAGTCACAGGACAAGGGGTAGTGGTTTTAAACTAAGAGGGAGATTTAGACCAAATAGAAGAAAGAAATTTTTAATACTGAAGGTGGTGAGACCCTGGCCCAGGTTGCCCAGAGAAGATGTGGTTACCCCATCCCTGGAAGTGTTTGAGGCCAGGTCAGCTAGGGCTTTGAGCAACCTGATGCAGTGAGAGGTGTCCCTGCCCATGGCAGGAGGGATGAACTAGATGATCTTTGCAGTCCCTTCCAGGCCAAACTGTTCCGATTCTCCTGTAATGGGTAGCACCAAAGCTTTGACTGCTGAAGGCAACTACCAGCCCTTCATCAGCTTCTGCAAGAACAAGAACATTACTTGTGCTCCACTGGGAAGAAACACACAGTCCAATATTGCTTTCCCTACCATAAAAGATCTCTTGGCTTTTCAGTTCAGCTTCCTCTGCCCCAAGCCACTGAGTAATGTCATTGTGTACCATGGTACAGCCACTGCTTTGGGTGGCTGGATTTCAGTGACAGATGAAACACCCCCTGCATATGCAGGTTGTTTGGTGCTTTGAGAGAGGTTTGAATAGATGACACCACAGTATAAGACTCATTATCAATATGGCTTGGAAATATCAAAGACATCCGAGGCCTCAGTTTAATTTGGATGCTTATCATTGGCTCTAGAGAAATGGAAAAATGTGACAATAACAAAACACTGCAGCAGTGATGCCAACCAGCTCCAAGCAGCACTGGAGAGCTGGTGTATTTCTAGGCCACGAGGGAAGAAGATGTGGGTGCTGGGGGATCCTTCTCAAACACTTATTCAAACAAAAGTGATGCTGGAAAGCATCCAAGCGACAGCATCTGGGGCTCTAGCAAATATCCTGCTTACCTCTGGGGCTGGATAAGATGTGTAACAAGACTTGCTGATGTGCAGGTTCCTCATGGGACTGTTCACATGAGCCAGCTACAGGACTCCTGCCTGCTAAACAAAGCAGATTTTTCTCCATAAAGAGTCAGTGAAGCAATAAACCCTTCACCACAGAAGCTCAACCAAATGCTCTGAATTGCCCCAGGAAGGGGAACTTTCCTTACTCCCAGCTCAGCAAGAGTTTGGAGCCTAAAATCAGACAACAAACAACTTCAAGTAAGGTTTTTTTTCAGAGGTATAGAAGCACCTACCATGCAGATAGCTACCTAGTGGAACTAATTTGTTTACAACATTCATGGGAAAAAGAACTTAATAACCAATTTCTATATTTAGACTAAATGCCTTTGAAAAACTGAGTTCTATACGCCTGTGCTTACTGGCCCCATCCACTCATGTGGGGCTATGGGAAGAGGCCAAAAATAAACTGACAGCCAGCACAACCCTCTCATGGTCCTGATGTTTCTGCCAAACAGGACCCAAAGGCTGCTGGTCTGCTCTTGGCAATTCTGTGTACCCAATTTTACCTCTTTATTATCAAAGGTGCAGTTCATTGCAGAATCAAATCTACCCAGTTTACTTGAATTATCCCCTTGTTCACTTACTACTCTCCCCTCCCCAGATCAAAACCCTCCCCCATCTCACTTGTTTCCATTGCAATTTGCCAGACAGCTCTTAGCTGCATGGAAAAATATAATCAATCTATTTTTCCACTACCTCATCCATCAGCTTCATGCTTCGCCCAGCATCAAGCCTTCTGGTGCCAAGATGAGTTCTCCAGCAGCTGGCCACCACTGAACAAGCCCAAGGCCATTTGGTTTGCTGCATTACAGAGCTGCTGGTGCCGAGGCTGCAGTCATCTGCCGGATGGTGTTATGGGCAGGGGCATGGGAGCCAAGCTCTGTGTAATGAAACTGCAGTTCAGTAGGTTTCAGGACATTAATAGTGTGATTAACCTGAAACAACCAAGGTAACAGATTGATTATCAAGAACAATAAATCATCTTCTTAGAGGTAGCCTGGGGATTTTTGCATTGAAAAGCCATGAATCCGTCTACAGAACAATAAACAGGAAAAGGCCAAACACCACTTAAGATTTTGGGAATGCAAAAGAAAGGAGAATGCTGCTGACTTTCACAACTTTAGCATTTGGACACAGGTAATGTGACATCATCCTAATTTCCTGCCTCTCCTCACCCCTATTTACTGGGCAGTGCTTTTCAAAAGACTTTGGGACTGACTTTACAGGGTCTGGAGCCAGGACAAGATGTGGCTGCTCTGGGTATGAAGGACATGGGCAGGAGCATGAATACTCCAGCACTGAGCAATCCAGAGCCTGCAGAACACATCAAGCTGCTGAGCAATGGGCTGGGCCCTCCTCCACCCCAAAGCCTTGGGCTCCCTGGATTTGCTCATGACATTTTTCATATGTGAGCCTTTGCGTCCAGACTCTGGGCTACTGCTAAAGGCTCAGCCCAATTGGATCCAGCTGTCTTCCCACCAGCAGATAACAGGGTTCCAGCAAGACCCACTGTGCTGCATTGTTTGAAGAACCTTAAAGCATCAGATACCCAAGCTTCACTCAATGTAAGCTGCAGATGGAAACTCAACTCTCATTTCCTTTGAGGCACAAGTGAATAACTCCTGCACATGGGATATAAGTCATCAGATCACGTCTCCTGATCCAGAAAGGAAACATTGGGTGAGCCCTGAGAAAGCCCTGCTCTCACACAGGGAAGATGAGCTATTATCTTGCCACAGCGATGGCACCTTTTGGCCAGAGAGTTTCATTGCCCAGCTGCTGTTGCATTGCAGTGCACAGATCCACATCCAGGCAGCTGGGGAGGAGCATAGCAAAGAGGGAACAAGCATGTGCCTCTCAGCCTCTAATGCAGGCTATTTATAACATCAAGGAACATTTTGGGTGATAATTTGCAAATGCTACCCACGGACAACAGAGCTTTGGCTTGGAGTTAACACTCAGAGTCCTCTGCTACACCCAGTCACCATCTGCATGCAAGGAGCCGTCACCAGGGCTTACATTACACCAGTCCCAAGGAAGACCAGGGCTTATTTCACTTCCAGGTATCTCCTGGGTGCTCTCAAGTGTATTTGAATATCTGTAGAAGGGTGTTCAAATATTCCTGTAGCTCAGAAGCCTCCTATCCACATCCCTTCTATCAACTCTGATACACACTGGGAAAGAGCAGATAACAGACCCTTCCAGAACCCTTCTGCCCTCGCAGGCTCTCCAGTGCACGAGGAGTTACACAGCTGCTCTGTGCTCCTTGTGCCAAGGCTAAGAGTTGAGCAGGAGTCTTCGCAAACAGATGGGACAAGAAATGCCAATGGCTGCTGCTCATAAGTCAGAGCAAGTCTGGCCATCCAATTCAAATTGCTGAGCCACAGCTCAGGGCTTTAATTTGAGAATAATTTTCAGCCAGTGACAAAGTCAGATACAAGCCAGGAGATTGCTAAGACTTCCAGGGAGTGAGCCAGGGTAAGCTGGTACCACACTCTGTTGACCTGTATTAATATTGGCATCAGAGGAAAGACAGCCTGTGACATCTGGGCTTTGAGACTCACTGGGGACAGCAGCAAGGCTTGCCTGCACCCCGTTCATTACCTCTTTCTTCCCAGAGGGAGATTTATAATGAGATTTCTGGGCCCAGAGGAAGCTAGAAAGAGATTGGCAGATTGGGTATCTCAAAGTCTCTTGCACATTGCAGTGGTGGTGAAGTCAGGACATGGAAAGACTGAGATGGCAGGTGGGAGAACTTGCAATCTTCCATCCTCAGCAGCAAGGCTACCAGAGAGGCAAGGTTCACCCCTGGAAGGACTCATCATTCCTTCCCATAGCATATTCTAGCAGACTAGCTTCCAGTTCCTTAATGATTCAGCTCTGCTGCTATCCCCAGAGCCACTGCAGCACTATTCTCCCATCGAGGAACCTGCAAACAGTCAGAATGTCTTGCTGCTCCTTGGACATCTGTGATGTAAAGGCCATAGCCTTGGATCCAGCTTCCCCAGCCCTTCTCAGACAGGGCTCCCTGCAGCCCCCCCTTTGCTGCCAGGAACTGAGGATGGAGATGAAGTGATCCATTATTTAGTCTGCCAAGGATGAGACACAGGATCCCAATAAAGATGTTAAACGTATCTTGCAGATAACATGATAGATGAGCGCAGACAGTTACCTAGAAGAGGATGTGATCTGTTAAACAGCACCAGGCTGTTGGCATGACAAGCAGAATCCTGGTATCTGCAATGTAGGTTTTTATTCATCCTCATCCTGATCCAAGCCCTGGCAGCACAGATCAACAAAACCAGCTGATTTCGGGGGGGGTTTCATAGCAATCCTACTGCCTAAGGCAGAACAAAGCTCCTAGAAAGACTTTGCTTACTTAGGGGTTTAAAAACATCACCTGGGTTTTGCCAGAATGCAAAAGTTTGATCTTCCCCCGTGTAAAGCTCTTCTGTTGAATTGATCTTTTGACACCTTCTGCAATCAATCCACCTAGACTTAGGAGGAAGAGTGGTGGAGTTCAGTGGCTGGCAGTGCTGCAGTACTGCTGTTTGGTCTGCATCTACCTCTGGGAATCAACAAACACCAAGGGTTTGCATGAGGGGTAGTTTAAATGGCTTTAAGAGGGTCTCCTGATTAACAAAAGGGATTCAGTAGCATTAGATGCCTTTGACAATCCCACATTAGCTTCACAAATAGATGATGAAATATTCAAACAATGCAAAACCAGGCTTTTAGAATCATCAAATTGTTTTCGTTGGAATAGAACTTTCAGATCAAAGTCCAACCATTAACCCAGCACTGCCAGGGCACCACTAATCCCTGGCCCTCAGCACCACAGCTCCACGGCTTGGAAACCCCTCCAGGGATCACAGGGACTGCACCACTGCCCTGGGCAGCCTGGGCCAGGCCTGGACAACCCCTGTGGGGAAGAAATTGTTCCTCAGGTCCAACCTAAGCTTCTCTTAGTGCAACTTGAGGCCATTTTCTCTTGTTCTGTTGCTTGTTTCTTGGGAGACCAACCATCCCCAGATCCAGCCTCCTCTCAGGGAGCTGTTGAGAGCCAGAAGGTCTCCCCTCAGCCTCCTTTGCTCCAGGCTCAACAACCCCAGGTCCCTCAGCTGCTCCTCACCAGACTTGTGCTCCAGACCCTTCACCTTTTAGAACTATTCACACATCTGCAGGTGACACTAAATGCCACTTAAGGAGAATCTCACTTCTGGGACTCTGAGAATAAAGAGCCTAACTTCTAGTCACATACAAAGAGGTGAGAGCCCAAAGCCCTCAGGTCCTGCCCCTACACCAGAGCCATACAGCCCTATCTGTGCTAAAAATCAGCACCTACTCTTACTGGTAGAGATACAGCTGAGCTTGCTTGTTCTGCTCTAGATAGCATCACAGAGATGGGAATCTCTTACCTCTATAAAGATACCTCTGCTGTTAAACTGCATTCACTCAACAGTGGTACCTTATATCAGCATCACTACACGAGCATTCAGGGCAAACTTCAGGCAATGGACACCACAGTGCAGAACTGGTTCATCCCAGCACCTGCCTACAAATGAGGAGGTTGTGCTTAGGCATCCAGAGGCAGGCATTAGAAAAAATATATTAACAAAGTGCAGTTAATTCATCCAGGGATAAATTTGCTATTCCTAGTGTATAGATCAATCACTTTTAGACTTGCACTATACCTGCCTACATACCTGCAGCATTTTGAAGTGGTGGCAGCTTAGTTTGCCACATGTTAATCCAGGATTTGGGTGATGTCTGCATACAAACAAACTCTCAAACACCTATACTTTGTATCTTACCAAAAATCAGCCATTTACTTCTGTGCTTAGTAACCTTTATGCCCCAGACACAATATTGATGATTGACCGGGGTGATAAGACAAGTCAGTGTGATAAGGCCGTGGTGATGCTTGGATTATTAGGCAAGGAGGGATGGTTGAGTTATCCACATCTGTCTTAATGAAAACTTCTGGTTGAGTTATGTAGCAAAATAGCACAATCCAGAGGATGTCAGACATACATCAAATAAAAATTATTCCCAGAGTGTTCACATCTTCGTTGCGTACAAGCAGCATTAAGTAAGGACCTTTGGGTGCTGCAGCAGTTTTAACAAGCAAAGTTACTCGCTTCTGGTACTTAGCTGTAACTTTTACATGTTAATTCTCATAAGAATTCCACAAATCCATTTTTTTGTGTAGGAAGTGCTCATGAAGATCTAGCTTTGCTAAAATTGACATCCTTTTAGGTCTCACCCTGTGTGAACAGCACATGCCGCTTCCCTTCCCATTCCTGCAATGCACTAAACATCCAACTGTTCTCCATAGCTGCCATCCATCAACCCTCCCCCTGCCCACACTTTTGGGGACCAGCAGACGTTAGATACAAGTAGACAAGCCCCTGCTGTCTCAGGTCATACTCTAATTCAGCAGCTCCCCCGGGCAGTAAATTAGCTCCACACTGACAGGGCCATTCCCCAGACTGAGGTCAAAGTGAGCCTGGAGTGGTGCAGGAGCCTCGAGCGCCCTCCGAGTGATAGAGGCAGAGCCCATCAACATCCTGTGCAATACAGCATCTGCCTCTTTATATCCAAACCACATTGATTTCATGACCCACCTCTTGATGTAGACTAAAGTAGTCCCCTTGGAGCAGTCTGTATCAACCCAGCACCACGGCTCCTGCTGCAGTGCTTGCTAAGTTGGTTATTCTGCCCAACATAAAATTCAATAAAGTGAATTTTCAATAAAAAGGAAAAGAACATGAGAAGTTTCTCCTCACAATCTCATTTTGCTCCTGGGTAGGACTCTGGCAGAGGAGTCTGCAGCTCTGTTTCAGCCAGCCCAACAAGAGGGAGTAGATCAAAGTGTTGTTCCTTCCTACCACAGACACGCTGTCCATACCTCAGGGAAACCTGATCTTACTACTGTTAGTACTACTGAAAAAACATATTTGTGATGAGTAAACCCACTCCTTCCATTCTGGCCCAAGTTTATTGGCATATGAGGACTAAATCCTGGGATTTTGCTCAGGCAGAATGCAGTTTGAATCTTACCCACTGGAGCACTGTAGACAGACAGGCAGAGGTATGCAGCCATCTGCTACACCCACATCTGGCATTCTGCTTAAACCCCCAGGGGCACTCCTTTCAGGTGGGGACAACGTGCTGGCCAGGAAGGGGGGTTTGCTCCCAGTCGTGATGTGGTTTTCTTTCCCCGCCCCCCCATTTAAACTCCACCACTTTTAATAGAGATGTTTGCTATCAAACCCAAACGTTTCACATACATAGTATATATACACATACATTCCTTTCCTTCTCTCCCTCCAGTTAGAGGGCACATGCTGGGGCTGACGGAGTGAATGACACCTAGATAAGTGCAACCCCTTATGCACTCAGCCTTTCCTGTTTTAAGTCCCTTCCCCATAAAGGATGACTGGTATTTAAACAGGCACATTGCATTTTCTAAAGCATTTTATCCCCTTTAATTAAAATCTAATATTTATAGAGCAAGGCAGATGCTCTGTACAACAAAAGAACAGTCCCTTTCTGGATGGCTGGTGACTTTCTGCAGTAAGCAGCGTATAATCACCGTTAAACTGGAATAAGTACCATCGATTGTTGTCTCTAATAGGGGATATGTTTCTAAAGAACTTGCAGCACGGGACTGGTGAAGCTCATTGTGCTTATTGATTGAGACTCGTAAGGCTGTAATCACACTTGGAAACACAAGGCTATTCATCATACTTTGGCTATTCAAAAGGAGAATCCAGCACAGCCTGAATGAAGTAAAACAAGTGCAACCGCTCCCATGGAAGGGCTTGGTCACCATCCCATGACCACAAACTGCAGTGGTGGAGAGTCCACGTGCTGCTCCAGGCATTAGCCACCAGACAGAGATAGCTTCTGGCCTCTTCTAAAGACACAGGAGGTCAACCAAAGCAAAACCCTACCCATCACGCTAAACACCTTGCCACTGGGAATAAGAGAGTAGACAGTGGTTGCCTTCTGGTACCTCAGGAGACATGCAAAGCAGCAGTCTCACCTAACAGGTTGCCAAGCAGCATTTCATCCAGCATCAAGTGCCTAAAGTCTCCTCTTCACAACTAAATGTAGTTAGAGACAAGCACTGAGGATACAGGCTTCATATCAGGGAGCATTAAGAACAGGATAGAAGCTTGTGGAGCAACACCTGAGGTTTTTTGCTTTTTATATGCTTTTAGCTTGTCTCCTCTTGTCTGGTAACTACTGCTGCTACTCTGCCCAGCCTCCAGAGCTTCCCTCAAACAACACAGTTCATTGGTAACTCCTCATTACCTTTTTTGCCATAGCATATTGCACCACAATTACAGAAACCAGCTACAGCATCACAACTCTTCAGAGCAGGAGATTGCTGCTGTATGCAGCTTTAGTAGCATCTGCCAGGGAACAGCCAAAGGTGGGAAGGAAAAGAGACAGCAAAGGACAGCATCAGCCACCAAAGAGTGCAATGCCCCAGTACCTGCACAAGAAGCTTTAAGTTAGCCAGCAACCTATTGCTCTTCAGACAAGGCCACAGCCAAAGGGACACCAAAAACCCCCCAAGCAAACAAAAAACCAACACCAACCTTCATACCTACAACACCACTAAAGAGCTGAGCTAAAATACATCCCCTGAGCCAATGGCTGAAAGCTGGTGGGTGGAGGCCTCAGATGGGACTGCCCAGTGCAATCAGAGCCCTGTGGAGCACTGGGAGGTAAAGTGAGGGAGGACACTTCATCTCACGGTCCTTCTGCCAGAGTAATTGCAGAGTTGTTAAGCAAAACCAGTGCTTAAAGGAGCTCCATTCTCGTGCTCCTTGCAATGAAGTCGGTGACCCCTTGGTAGTGACTGTCAACCACCTCTTCTTTCACCACATCCTCTTTCTCCTTGTCTCAGTTTTCTTCAACTTCACTAAACATTTCCCACCAGAGCCTCATTACAGATGCTTTTACCAAAGAGCACCTACTTGATTTAATGCCTTTCTGCTTCCTATTAAATCAAGTGTCCTACTTAAAGAAGTGCTAAATCAACCTTGCATGTTCCTTGTCAGATCATTAGCTGTGTTGACTTTTATGCTGTTTTCCACTTACATCTGGGCTTTAAGTGTTTTCTCTCTCAAATTTGCTCTAAAGCACTCTATGCTATAGATCAAATAAAAGGTCCTCTTTGCTGTTCTTGTACCACAATACTATGGTGCTTGGGGTTTCCTCCTGCACTGTCCTGAAGTGACAGCTTAGAGGTGAGCTCCTACCTGCTCTGGATTGCTGCTTGTAGCAGCAGCCAGCACTCAGCCTATTGCAACTTTGGGCTTCCCATCTGTGCTTCAGGAGAAATAGGTGGTAGGAGTCTGGTGCTTGGGGAAAACAGAGGATCTGTGGTGCAGGAGTTTAGTTAAGTGTGAACACTACAGAGAAGACTTTTTTTTGGAGGATACATCCCTGACCCATACAACCCAAATCAGGGGATTTATTTGGAAGGCCAAATGGATTTTAATGGTGTTTGCAACAAATTGTCCTCTGCAACTTGCTGCAGGGCTCAGAAGGGTATGGTCACCCATGCTAGAACAAGACACAGAGAGCACCAATAATGTGAAACTTTCTTTTTGCCTTTCTGTTTCTAACATTTCTTGTTGTAATCCTTGCAAAATCCCCTGTCTGCAGTGAAATAAATGGTCGTTTAGAACTTCCAAGGTTACAGTGCTGACAGCCTCCTGGCCTGTCTGCATTTTTATGTGTATCCCAAATGGTTCTAATTTACCACTCAAAAGCTCTGGTTGGTACCAGGAAAAAAACAAGCCCTGCCTTGATCAAACACTAGGAAACATCTAGCAGCCAGTGCTATAGTGCTGTGGAACTGGACTCATTCTGCAGGGAGCACAGCTCCTGGAGGCGCAGGACGCTGTGTTCCCCAGCTTACAAGGTCCTCAGCTACAGCACTGACAGTTCTGAGAGAGACAAACTGGTTTCAATTGGAACTACTTGTGTGCAAACTCAGCAAATGTTCTGTCCAGAGGAAGCTTGTTTGAAACTCGTGCAGGGAAGCACAGTCTCCCTATAGACACTATGGGAAGCAAACAGGAGGGGTGGGAAGCCAAGGTGGCACTGGGCACTCCACACTTCTGTGTCCTTAACAGGACAGAAACAGACCTGAAAACTGCAGATGGGGACCAACCTACCTGAGGTGCCTCCACACCTCTGAGAGCTGGATGAGCAAAGGGAACAAAACCTATTTCTATGTCTAGCACAGACCCTGCAGCAGGGGAGCAGGGGCCATCTAAGCTTCACCGACAGCTCATTTACATGGAATAGTTTGTTCAAAATGTCAACAGTCCCTCGAGAGACAGCACCTTCTCCCATGGAAATCCTGTGAGGGAAAGCAAGAAGGTGCTCAGCTGGTGGAAGACTTCAAAGCCTGCTGAGTGTTTATTGGTAGAAGGAGAGCACCTGGGAAGGCCAGGCTGGAGGTTATAAGAGGGGAAGGCAAGAGCCACTTAGCCTTGGTAGAGCTCAGGTAGGAGCGTGGTGGATGCAGCTGCTTTGGGTTCTGTGGGCTGGATGAAGTTAGAGCTTTGTAGGGAGCTCCAGTTTAAGGGCAATATCTTTTCAAAGTAGCGTGAAAGTGCAGCTAATGGAAGTGCCCTGTCATGTTTTTAACTTTGCTGTCCTCTTGCATATGCTGACTTGTGCATGAGGTGTTGGTGTTGGGGAAAAGCCAGCTCCTGAGTGTCCACAGAGCCTGAGGAGGTGAGCTGGGAGGTGGGGCAGGCACACCAAGGGGAGGTTGGAGAGAGCAGGAGCCGAGTGTTAACACAGACCCTCTCTCCTCTCTGGGCTGTGGGAAGCTAAAGGGGGTGTGAACTCAATCCCTGAAGGCTGCTAGAGCCCCAGTGCAATAACGTGGTTGTCTTTACACCACTCCTGCTTCTGCCTTGAGGGAAAAGAGGGTGCCAAGCACTGTCTGTCTCTCTCCCTGCCTGTCAGTTGGCAGCTCTCCTCCTTTATCATCCTTGCAAGTTTTATTGCCAAGTTTTTATGCAAAGTAGAAATGCCTGATTAAGTGATGCTGAAAGTACTCCTCTGTTGATGTTAAAATGTGACAGCCGTGTAAGTGAGCAAAATGTTCTGGTTGGGTTAATGCTTTGTACAGGTACTAAATGACTCTGTAAGGTGCAGAACGGTGAGAAATCAGGTCTGGAAAGGAAGGTGAACTGACTGAGTGTTCAAGCTGTGTCAGTCTCAAAGTGGGAAACAAGCCCAGATGTCCTCCTTGTAAGTTTAATATGCAGCTGCACATGACAAATGTCCTCTGACTCCTCTTATGGAGCGCCAGAGTGCAAATCCAGAAGAGCAGACATGTCCCCTCTGGTTTGTTCTGGTGTGTCAGTGTTTCTTGCAGGTCATGGACACTCAGAGCTTGGCTTCACGAGGTCTTTGAAGTTGCACTGTTGCAATCCGTTGGGGTCTGGTCCTCAGGCCAGATCATCAGCTGGGTAAATCAGGCAGCTCTGTTGCAGCCAAAGGTGCTGTTGTGATTTACACCAGGTGAGATTGACCTGTTCTTCCTCTTGGCTGCAAGTCCCTCTGGCCATCATCTCCAGGAGCACCTGAGTCCTAAAGCATCAGGTCAGAGCAAATCCTTGTGGAAGAATATTAGGAGTTATGTTCAGACATGGCTAACAACCGGAGCAATGCTGACCATGAGCTGGGTACCCAGGTGGGCTAAAGAGACCAAGGGATCCCTCAGGAAGGGATCTAAAGGATCAGGATGTTAAGGGGCTTTGGCTTAGAGCTGCTAAAACATTAAATGGAAATCACTCTGTGTCCAAACTTCTGCCTCTGTGTGGACTTCAGTGCAGAGCTGGGATCCAGAGCAGGGTTTTGGTGTGTGGTTTTTTTTTTAAGATCAGGTGCTTTGATTTCTTCTCCTAAAGAAGCCAAGCACTCCTGTGCTGATAGTGTGGTGGGAGCAGAGAGCTGGGGCAGCACATGTGCACCTCCTGGGAGTCCTCTCCAGCCAGGCAGTTATAAAAGCAACAGCATCTTGATCTGCTAGCAGCCTCCATGGCAGGGGGAAATAGTAAATTCTGGTTCTTCAGCCCTAAGTATTAGCAGGGGGAAGGCACTGAGATGGGAAACTGCAAATTCAATGTACATAAGGCTCAGGACTTTGCAGTGGTGGTTCTTTTTGGGGTGGGGTTTTAATATCATCATACACAGAGAGGTCTGGGTCATGCTGCTGAAAATCAGGAGCCCTTCAGCTACTCTGTCTGGGAGTAGATTCTCCTGGGCTGGTGCCTGAATGAATCCCCAGCACCTCAGCAGCTGCTGCCCCAAAGAAAAAAGAGTTGGATAAGGATTATATCTTCATTTTTGTGTAATGCCTTTATAATGAAGGTTTCCAAAGGTTACAGAAATGGCACCTCTGCAGTTGAGTCTTGCACTGGGAGCAAGGATTTGATTGCTTCTCTTCTGCTTATGCCATGTAAAAATTGTTTTCATCAGTCTGCTGACAGGTTGTGGTGGAAAGCAGAGCACAGGATGTATAACTGCAGGATCTGTCAGATAAACCAGTGCTTAAAATATCCCTCCTCACTGCATACCATTACACCTCTTCCCCCTGTTGCTTGTCTCATTCAGGATACTATTAACTCAATCGCTTTAGTCGAAGCTCTGCTTACAGCACAGCATTAAGTCAAAATAGAGCAACAGCTGCTTGAGATGCAGCAAAATTTATCTCCACTTTCTATTAGCTGGAGGCCGTGGGCCCGCACCGGGAAGAAGGTAAAAAGCAATTCATACAGGAAAGCTGGAAAATTAAATCTGTTGTGCCAAAGAGGGATATTTAGACCACATGAGGATCCATTGACTCCAGTAGTCCCTGCTGTCATTCCTGATTTCCAGCAAGGCCATGATGTTGTTGGCTTGGAGGAGACAATCTTCACTGAACCACTCAGGTGAGCAGCTATTCAGGACTTACTATGAATTCAGTTATCTTAATATAGCTCAGGCTCAATGAAGATATTTTTATTCCAGGTTAAATGAGATGTTTTTAATGTCAGCTACTAAATTATCTCATGTAATCTAGTTGCTGCCTCCTGCTGAAGCAATGACTCTGTGCTTGGGAGAGACAGAATAATTTCCCTATGAATCTCTTCAGAGCAGCATGATAGCAACCTTACTCTGAGACTCCTTACAAAGGTGCTGTGTGGCTACCAGCAGCAGACATCTCTTCCTCAGCCCAGGGTAGACTCCAAGAGGTAGAACAGTCCAGGTGAGGGACTGGGATGTTGGGCTGAGACCTATTGCTGTCTCTGTCACTGATCTGTGGAGGGATCACTTCTTCACTTAGCTTTTCATCTGACTATTACCAGATTTATTTAGATAGGGACTTCATTAAAAGTCCCTAGAGGCAGGAACTGGATGGGTTGGGCAGCTCTAGCTCAGATTTGGGCTGGTAGTTCAGGAAAAGGTCACTAACTGTGCCCATGGACTGAGACCAGCCTCCACCTTCAGTGGAAGCTTTTGCTAGCAGAGGGAGAGAGGATGCTGCAAGAGGAGCAAGCCTGAGGCTGAGCCTCCTTTTGCCCCCTTCCTAGGTGGCAGCTTTGCCCTCTTCTCTCAGAACAAGTCCCTGTGAGTCATTCCCTGAGCAGTGTGAGGCAGTGATTCCTGCAGGCCCTCTGTGGACAGGTCCTTGGGCTGCTTGTGCATCAGCACAGTGAAGACCATGGCCACTTCTCTGTGTCTTCAGCTGCTATCACAGGGCTGTCCATGTCCTTGCAGGAAGCAGCTGGGATAAGGGGCTTGAGCATGCAGCTGGGTTTGGTGTTTCTGTGCCACGTTGTAGGCTCTGTGGTGGAGCTGAGTGTCCTCTGACACCTGAGTGGCTGCTGTGGTAGTGCTGTTTTCAGGGTGGGTGGTTTCTATCTGCCAGACTAACCATGTTATGGTCCTGTAGCAGCTTTGCATGTTAACACCAAGTCAAATTGGTGAGGGGCAGAGCCCTCCTAACTCCTTCCACTTCCACAGAGCGAGGCTGTGCTTCAGGTTAGACAAGGCCTGGCTGACAGCTTGCTGAAAAAAGACTGGGCACACTTTCGCCTTTGAAAGCAGCCGCTGGAAAGTGGCTTGGGCTGAGCAAACCTGGGTACTCCAGCATCTCCAGAGAGACTCAGACTGGGGGTTATGCAAAAGGTGTTTAACATGCACAGCAGCGCCCTGGCTGCTGGGCTCGCTGCACTTCGTGCATTACTGCTGCTGGGAGCTCAGGGAGGGCCACGAAGCCAGCTCCTAGGAAAAGACTAACATCATTCAGTATAATAATCCTGGTGGCTTTGCTCATTGCATCTCAAATGATGAGGTCAGGTGCCATCTAGTGTGAACCTATTCTCTTAATGCAGATTTGGCTCCACCCAGCTTTCTGTTATTTCCTCCTTTCCCCACTTTGATATGCAAGATCTAAACCCCACGATTCTGCTGTAACAAAGCAATTCTGCCCTTCCCCTGGGAGATCCTGCAGTAAAAGCCTTGCCAAGTACCTGCTGGTGCTGCCTGCAGTGCTACAGGGAGGACAGCAGAAGTGCAGAGGTCTTGGACCTACACCACCACCTATTCTCCAGCCCAGCTGGGGCCACGCAGCAGGAGTGGGGTGGGATGGATGTGCTGAGGGGGTGGATCTGGGGCTGGGAGCTAGTGAGGGTGCTCTGGGCTGTCCCATGGGCTCCTGGCTGGGTCCCTTCCCTCTGTAGCTTCTGCAAAATGATCGTGGAAATAGCTGGGAAGAGTGAATGGGCCTGATCCAGCCTGTACTGCACTCAGGGGGAGACATTGCCTCCCCTGGGATAGAGGCAGGTGGGCTTGTGATGCTCTGCCCTGGCGTTCCAGCATGTGAAGATGTATTTCACATCCCTTTCTGTCCCTGCTGCTCTCCCAGAGGACATGGCTGCTGAGCAGCCACCGGGTACTGGCTGGCCAGAGTCGTGATAACCCTCTGACCACCCTGTCACCAACAGGTCACCAGGCAAGGAGGGCAGGAAGGACTCCGGAAGGCAGAAGACTGAAAACATGCTCTGCTAACAAGGAGGGATGGTAGAAATAGAACAGGTACTGATTAGTGAAGGATGTATCCATAAATATTGGCTCTTTTCACTTTTGCTGGTTGACTTAAAAGAGAAATTGGCTTCTTGTGCCTGCAGAACTGTTTTCTGCTTATTTAACTGGAGTGTGACTGTTCATACACTGAGATGCACAGCCACATGCTCACGTGTCCACCGGTGAGGTTCTCCCCCTCAGGCAAAGGCAACTAGAAAAACACTCAGTTTAACTCTCATCTGAGATGTAGAGTCATGTTGAGAATTAGGGAAGGATGAGCTGATGCCTCGAAAGCTTGTACCGGGGGAGCTCCTCTTTCCTTAGGACACAGGGAAGGGATCAGATCATTGCTGCCATGCGTGGGAGCTTTGCTTGTAGCAAATCTGCTGGGTTCAGATCTTCCAGAGCAAACCAACCCTGCCTTGGGGGAGGAGAATAAATATTTAAAAATGTAATCAGAGTCATCAGGGGAAATGTGACAGTATTTAAATGATGACATAACACGCTCCTCTCATCTCTGCTGCCTGCACTAATGAGCATGAATTGAGAGCATTAGAGATCTATCCACAGGCATTAGTGTGTGTGAGTCAGGGGATCACAGCCTTAATTAGTCTCATTCTCTCCTGGCAGCCAAGCCACTTGCCTGGCCAGGGTGGTCAGAAATGCCTGCTGATGCTGGAGCTACACGGGCTTTGCTGTGGCACCATCCATGGTAGCTCGAGGCCAGGCAGTGCCTACACCTGGTTGTAGAGAGAAATCTGAGCATTTTTTCCCCTCTCTTTTGGGGAGTTTCAGAAGAGTGATGACAATTACAAGGTTTTATTTCTTTTTAATTGGCCATTTTTCACTATAGGAGAACTTTTGGCATTAGGAACAGCTTTTTTTTTTTTTTTCCCCCTTCCTAAACCTCAGTGTTTCTCCCAAACGCTGACTTTCTACAAGACAGTGGGATTTGGGGCTGGATGCAAACAGGTGAAAGCCTGCTGAGAAAGGATCCAGGCTTCAAGCTTGTCCTGGCTTTTCTTCCAATCCCTCCATGCTTCTAATTCCTCATGGTGGCCTTTTCAGTGTCACCTCATGGAGCCCCACCAGCAAGGTTTGGCACAGTAGTGGTTTGGCTGCTGATCTGTGGTGGGTGCTGGGAGGGAATCGAGGTTGTAGCTTCTCAGCCAGCCGTGCTCCTCGGGCTAGGTCCTCTGGCATCTTGCAGCACTTCGCTGATGGTATGAAATTAATTTTAATAAAGAAAATCAAATGGCTGGTGTGATTGATTAGATGCCTCTGCCCTGCTACATTTAATCGATGGCAGCAGGTATTTATTGCATTCTACACACACTACAAATCAACAGTGATTAGCACCTCGTTAACCTCTTCTTTTCTTTTGATTGTTTTCTGGCAGAGTTGTTATAACAGAGCATCCTTCTTCAGCCTGGCAGAGATGGGTCGGTAGGCTGGAGAAGGTGAGTGCTGATGCTTTCGCTGAGGAGTGTGACCCTTCAGCCCTATTACTTCTCTGAGTAAGTGGAGGAAAGAAGGTGTAAATCACTCTCACCAGAAGAGCGATGCTCAGGTGAAGGGTCACTCACCTCTGGGCTCCCACAGCATAAGCTGCCAAACATCTCAACCCCAAAACTCTGAGCTTAGTGGTTGAATAGGGAGGAAAACTCTCAGCAAGTGCAAAACCTCTGGTGGGGTGAATATGCCTGAGGAAGACACAACTTCTGGGTGCTCTGGATGTATTTCAGGGTTGTCACAGCAGGAATGAGCTGGGGAAGGGTCTAAGGAAAAGTCTGGTGAGGAGTTGCTGAGGGACCTGGGGTTGTTCAGCCTGGAGAGGAGGAGGTTTAGGGGAGACCTTCTGGCTCTCGACAGCTCCTGACAGGAGGTTGGAGCCAGGGGTGGCTGGGCTCTGCTCCCAAGGAACAAGTGATAGGGCAAGAGGAACCAGCCTCAGATTGCACCATAGGAGGGTTAGGTTGGACCTGAGGAACAATTTCTTCCTTTCCAGGGCTGGCCCAGGCTGCCCAGGGCAGTGGCGGAGTCCCCATGATCCCTGGAGGGGTTTCAAAGCCGTGGTGCTGAGGGATGTGGGTTAGTGGTGTCCTGGCAGTGTTGAGTAAACAATTGGACTTGATGGTCTTAAAGCTCTTTTCCAACCAAAACAATTAAATGATTCTGTGATTCTATGTCTTTGTTACACTTGCCCCTACAACACGGGACAGTTTATCGTGATAGCTGCACAGAAAAGGAGATAGTCACAGTGAGAAGCTCTAGGGAGTAGCCCCCTTTTTTTCCCCCCCACATCTGTGCAATCAGACCTTGAAGCTGGAGCATCCTCCTTGCTGGGCTGAGTTGTTCTCCTACCGCACACCCTCGGGGACAGCGTCTGCCACTCTGGTCAGTCAGCTGGATTTTCACCACTGCAGAAAATGTGGTCAGGAGGCTGGTCCATAACTCCTTCTAGATGGAAGGTTGCACAAGTAATAGATGTAGAGAAATTTATTTACATTAGATAAATGTCTCCAAATGAGATATATGCCTTCAAATTAGATTAGCTCTGTGGGAGTTTGTCAATTTTCAGTGTGAGTGAAGCCCCTGGATTTCCTGCCTGCTGGGAGGCTGAACCTGTGCAAATGAGCTCTGAGATGCTCAGCCCTGTTCTGAAATTATTGGATATATTGAGAGACCTCTTCAGAAGGGGACTGTACTTCCCTCATTCATCTGCTACTCTGCAGGAACAGTGACTGCTGTGGGAAAACATCACAGATTGCGTGAGGTGCCGTGCTGGCTTGGGTGCGTCAACTGTAGCTCCTAGGGAAGGGAAGACTGGTGTGCAGACACCCAGCATGGAGCAGTCCTTGCCTGAAGGATGGACACTAGTTAGGCCCCTGGGCTGGGGAATTGCTGTGCCCAGCAGGAAGAGAATTCAGGGTTGGAGGCATAAATTTGTACCATGGCACCCCCCGGTGCCAAGTAGACCCCAGATTGTGCATAAAGGATAGAGAGTCTGTGCTCTCCCCATGTCAAAGCATCCTGCAATCTCGCTAGTCCTCCTCCAGCTCATCTAGGTGAGATTACTGGATTTGCTGAACAATTTCCACACTTAATAAGCCTAGTCCTGTGGAGCAAGCCCCTTGCACTCCTAAGGCTGTCTCCTTCTGCAGGTATTGCCTAAGCCACTGCTCCGGAGGCATCACCTCTCACCCCTAGGGACAGTCCACCCACAAGAAGAGCCTCTGTGTCCTTTGTATACAGAGACATTTAACAACCAAAGCACCCAAATCAGAGACCAGACGGGGTAGAGACTGATCCTCAGCCAGTCTCTGCCCGTCTGTAACAGCCAGGCTCACACTGTGACTTACTGATGATTTGTGCTGGGCATTAAAAAAAAAAAAAAAAAGCTGGTGACGCAAGTGGCTTTTTCTTTCAGGCATTTCAAAAAGGACTCAAGAGAGTGTAAGGGCAAGAAATTGCTGGGGTGGGGGGGTGAGGAGGAGGAGGACAACTGCAGCTTTTGAGTCGCCTGGCACTGTGATGCAGTGTTACACTCGGCGGTGTTGGCACGGTACAGAGATCACTGCAGGCAGAGCTGGGTGAAGCTTCTTTTAGTTAGAAAGGCTTTTTAACCAGAAAATGTAGCTTTATCAAAAGCAAATGCTTTCCCAAAATGTGGTTTTAATTTAATTTGAATCACTTTGACTTTGGGGTTTAAGTGGCAAAGCATTCCAATGGCATGAAACCAAAATATTTCTGGTACAATAGTTTCACCTATATATCTGATTTGATTAACTTTTTAATGCAGGCAGTAGCTAAATGACTGATAAACTGTAATCCTGTGGTGTCCACTCTATGGCAACAGCACTTCTCAGTGGTCTGGAGCTAAAATTCTCATCTCTGATCTCCTGCACAATGGAAAACACATTCCCACCCGATTGAATGTGTTTCAGGCTGGCTTTGCTCAGTAACAGTCTCAGTGTGGCACTGAGCAATACAAGACTAAAGATTTGTAGATATGCAGATACAGAAGGATTTAAGAAGTGTCTGAGTTCTCTGCTTTCTCTGTCTGCTTTTAAGCATCTACCCCTGGCTGTTGACTGGGATGTATCAGATTGAACTTGGTCTGATTAACCATGGCAGCGCCCATAAAATAGAAACATCCCTGATGCAAGTGGATTACATTTACGCTCATAACTCAGAGCTTAGAAAATCCCCCTTGAAATGATGATTTCTCAGTGCTCCTAGGGCTTTTCTTTAAATCTGCCTTCTGCCTATTATACCTGGAGCTGAGGAGATGGAGCACGTGTCTCTGTGCAGCTCCCAGCACAGTGGGGAACTCATGTCTGAGTTGTTCTGGAAATCAATTTAACCCCAAGACAAAGGGTGGGGTGGTGCTGGAGCCTGTGATGCCCAGGACCTCTACTTGAAAACCCTCACACTGCTTTTTTCCTCTGTGTTGGCTGTTTCCTCAGACCACTTAACTGCAGCGCTCAGCTGCTTCTCGCCCATGCTGAGGAAGGCACATGTTCAAGCCGCACAAACCCGTCCAGCCAGCCAGGGACAGAGGATTGGGAGCCAATCTGCTAAACAGGGATTTAGCCAGGAGGCAGCCCAGCGTGCCAGCCAGCCCCTAATAGTCTCTTAAGGAGCCTAGATGCCCAGGCAGCTGCTGCTTCCTCCCTGGCCCTCCTCGCAGTTCAGCTCATCCCCCAGCTCTGCAGCAAGGCATTTCCAACCAGAGTGACGTTCCGTTGCCTTCTTGCTACAGCGCCTTTTAATTAGGAGCGCAGCTGCTTTGGAAACGCAGCGCTCGCTTCTCAGAGAGTGCTCTGGAAAGTGATTACAATGGATTAAAGCGGCAAGGTGAGGCAATTTATTCATCTGGCACTTAGCAAAGGCGTCGGATTCGTTTGTGCCGCAAGGATGGCTTCAAGAGAAAATGAGCACCGCTGCTTTGGCCCAAGGTGCTCTGCCGCGGGAGCCGGGTGTTGGATCTGAAATGCTGTTTGGGTTGAGCTTGCGCAGTATCCAGCTGCTCCAGCAGCTCTCAGCTCGTTGTGAGTTTCAGTGCTGGGGATTGTGGGGTCTCTCTGGTTAACAAAGATCTGGTTCAGCCTGGAGTTGTTCCACGAATGAATGGAGAGTCTCAGCGTTCACCAAGAACCTCTTACCTGGATGTCTGCAGAGTGATGCCCTTTGTACCTGGCATTGACTTTCCATCCTCAGCATGTGTTGCCAACTCCCTGGCTGGCAGAGCTCCCTTTCTGAAAGGACTATTTTGATTTACAGCAGTGAGAATCTGGCCCGTTGAGCTCCACAGCCCTGCCAGGTATGACAAGCTGCTGTGAGCCATTTGCTCAGCAGTGTTCCTTGTGCTGAGAAAGTGTTGTGAGGTTTTACTCGGGTGTGGGAACATTCCTGTGCCCAGGAGCTGGATGAACTCCCCTGGCTCAAGGCCATGTGCTGCTTACTCTCAGCTACATGGCTGAAGCACTTAAAGCAGTGGAAAGGATAAAGCCCCTAGCAATTGATAAGCTTCACCTCAAAGCTGAGGTTCTATGAGAAGATCTCAATCCCTTCTTTCTCTAAAGGAATAGCAGTGGGGGTCCCTGGATGGCCAGGACGTGATGAAGAGCCAGTGTGTGAACAACCTGAATCTGTAAAACATCCAGGGATTAAAACTTTGTGTCTGTTCTGTGAGCAGAAACTAGAACAGGCATCACATCCAGGGTGTGCTTGGAATTGTCCTAGGGCAAGAAGCAGCTGGATGGGACATCCCAAGGATGAACAGCCTCTGCTGGCAGGGCTCTATGTGCAGCAAGAAATCAGAATTATTTTCAAAACCAGTTACTCATGTGGGAGTTGTGTACGTTTCTGCTGGGTAGCATTGGATTGAACTTGTCTTAGGCTTGGGAAACTGGTTTTGTGATGGTTTCTGAGTAGTGGTCAAAATATCAGGGAGCAGCTGGCAGTGCCTGGCAGCTTTGGGCACTGGATACCAGCCGGGGATGTATTTTGGGCACTGGATATGAGCTGGGGCTGTGGTTTGGGCACTGGATACGAGCTGGGGCTGTGGTTTGGGCACTGGATACGAGCTGGGGCTGTGGTTTGGGCACTGGATACCAGCTGGGGCTGTGGTTTGGGCACTGGATACCAGCTGGGGCTGTGGTTTGGGCATTGCCATGCTCTGCCAAAGTGGGGAGAACTGGGTGTGCTGCTCCAGTCTGGAGCTAGTGCGGAGGCAGCTCTGCGTGCATCTGCTTGTGCTAACACCCTTGCTGTCTTTTCATGGGACAAAAAAAAAAAAAAAAGCTGGAGATACTGCACTTGTGGGAGCAGCAGGACCTTAAATAAAGGAGTCTTTGAGTGGGGTGCTGAGCACTAAAATGGTGTTTGGGTGCAATTCTAAGACACGCAATACCTTGTTTGCCCTCCTCTTATTTTGTTTGGCTGCTGTGGGCGTATTTTTGTTTTTTACTCACTTTTCTGTCCTATATCCTCCCTTTTTTTCCAGCAATGTTGACTGTTCCATCTGCTTATTTATCACCTACAGTTAGAACCCGAATTTCAATTAGCAATCTGCTTTGTTTAGTTTTGTTTTAAACAAGGCATTGAAAGCTCCGACAACACTTTAATACATAAAGCTACTTGTAATGCAGCTGTTAGAGCCCTTCCATCATATCCATGAGCAAAATGAATTCTATTGCTATTAAGATGCATCTGATAAATTAGGTTTAATCCTCTTCTGCTGCATCAGATAGAAGGCACTTCAGCGAAGACAGAAAGATTTCAAATGACTGAGATGGAAAATGGTCTTTGCTCGGTGCTCCAGGGATGTGAAAGAAACTGAAACCACACGTAGTAGAAAATAATTCACCCAGCAACGGGAAAAGCTGTCCCCGGATTTCTGCACTGACTTCTCATCCCTCACTTTTGGACCCGAAGCCACAAGGTAGGGGTGTGGGAGCAGATAAGAGGCACGTGGCAGCATCCTGGGCAAGGGCATGCTCCTCAATCCCACTGGTCCTCACTGGGGTTTGCAGTTCTGGCTGCTGGTGGCCCTGACAGCATCTCCATCGCTGGATCTGGATCACCAGGATCCCTCAGGAGAAGGGTTACTGCAGGGTGGCTGTGTTTGCTAAATGAAGGGGGTTATCTGCAGGGAGTTTGGGTTTGACTCCAAGCCTGACTTCAGCACCCAGTCAGTATTGCAAGGGGCTAAATCCCGCTGACTGGTGATGAAAGTGAAGCTGGTGCTGAAGTTCTCAGCAGAATGGATGAATTGTCACCTCTATAACTTACCCGCTATAATTACCAGTAGTGCAACTTAATGGTGCCCTAAGGCTCTCTGGGCAGTGGCGAGCCAGGGGCTGAGTGACTGGGGCTGTGGGCCCCAGCTGTGCTCTTCTCTAAAGGTGGCTTTCCTGTGGACCCCTTCCAGGGTGCTGTGTGGTTCCAGGATCCTGGGTGGGAGTGGGAGCTCTCCTGTGGAATGGATGAGCCTGGAAAAAGCCATCTCCCCTGCTCTGTGGGTAGGCCTGAGGAAGAGCAGAAAGAAAGAGAAGCCTGAGAGGGGATCTGATGAATGGTTACAAATCTCTGCAGGGTGAGAGTCAAGTAGAAGGGGCCAGGCTCTTGTCAGTGGTGCCCTGGGATAGGACAAGGGTCAATGGTCACAAACTGGAACCCAGGCAGTTCTATCTCAACAGGAGGAAAAACTTATTTCCAGTGAGAGTGACAGAGCCTGGCCCAGGCTGCCCAGAGAGGTTGTGGAGTCTCCTTCTCTGGAGACTTTCAAGACCCCTGTGGATCTGTTCCTGTGTGGGCTGCCCTGGGGGATCCTGCTCTGGCAGGGGGCTTGGACTTGCTGATCTCCAGAGGTCCCTTCCAACCCCCACCATTCTATGATTCTGTGACTGAGGGTAGGAAGCTCTTCAGAGGGATCTAGACAGGCTGGATGAATGGACTGAGACCAATTGCACGAGGTTCAACAAGGCCAAGTGCCAGGTACTGCGCCTGGGCCACAACAACCATGCAAACGCTGCGAGCTTGGAGAAGAGCCACTGGAAAGTGTCTGGCAGAAGAACTGTGGGGGTTGGTTGACAGCCGGCTGGAGATGAGCCAGTTTGTGGCCAATAAGGCCACCAGCATCCTGGCTTGTGTCAGCACCAGTGCGGCCAGCAGGACCAGGGCAGGGATTGTGCCTCTGGATTAAGGACTGAGGAGGCCACCCCTTGCACCCTCGGCTCAGTTCTGGGCCCCCCACTCCCAGCAGGACATGGAGGGGCTGGAGCGTGGCCAGAGAAGGGCAATGGAGCTGGGGAAGGGGCTGGAGCACAA
>JANHGN010001497.1:0-13586 GCA_024605025.1 Megaceryle maxima | reverse complement strand
CTGTCTGACAAGCTGTACAGCCTCGAGGAAAGCAACTATACTTGCAAGGAAAAACAAAAAAATACCAAAACCAACCCGAAAGCAACGAGCAACAGGTTGAGGTTGACTACGAGCAACGAGGCAATTACTTCAGAAAATCTCAGTAAAGTGAGGAAGTGAGAAATGTTGCAGGACGAAAGGGAATTTCATATTAAAAGACATAGCTTTACTGCCGTTGCACATTTCACACCACCAATAATGTAACCTGTTTTCACACTTCATACATAGTATATGTATGTTAGATAGACTATATAGATATATTACAGAGATTTTTTTTTTTATATATCTCTACAAATTGGCACCCAAAATGCTGAAAGTAACCCCTATGGAGACCCGGCAGCCCTTAAGGTAAAGTAACTCCTGATACAACACCACAGACTCGCTACCGCCAGGCTTTGAGTTTTGATCTCTTGGCAGACCCGTGCCGAGAGGCCAGCCGTCCTCTGCCCGTGCTGGCGGGCGAGCAGG
Organism: Megaceryle maxima; assembly: GCA_024605025.1. NCBI lineage: Eukaryota > Metazoa > Chordata > Aves > Coraciiformes > Cerylidae > Megaceryle > Megaceryle maxima. The sequence continues at coordinate 13,079 of JANHGN010001497.1, read as the reverse complement.
GGCCGGGCCCGCAGCGCCCCTCTCCTAAACCCGCTAAGGCACTGGGTATTAAGACAAGCTCCAGAGAAGCAATTAGGCGAGGTGGTCCGACAGCGATGTGGGGGAAGAGGACGGAGGAGGGAAGGAGGCAAACCAGTCCTACAGTAACAGTCAGCAGAGGGAAGCGCAGGAGCGAGCGGGGGACGGGACGGCACCGTCCCCCGCTCCCTCCCCAGAGACCCGGCGGTGCCCACCTGCCAGGCCGCCGGGCTCTCAACCCCTCATGAGACTACAGGGTACGGAGAGGAACAGAAGACGTGGGGACCGATAAGAGCAGCGCCGCGCGCCGGGGAGCCCCAGGCTGCCCCCTCCCCACCGGCACGGCACGTTACAGCCTGACAGACAACTCGGCACCGCCGCTCACCTTCCTGCACGCTTCCCCCCTCGCTCCAGCCCCGCCAGCCGTCGGGACTAGCCCCCGCCCGCCGCTTTCCCCCGGGGCCAGCGCCTAGTCCGGCACCGGCGCGGGGGCAGTTTGCCCGTCCGGGCACTCCGCTGGCCGGCCGAGAAGGAGGAGGAGAAGGAGGAGGAAGGCAGGGGGGCGGCCCGGGCGGTACCACCGCCCCCGCCTCCCAGAGGCGCCCCGGCGGCGCCAACTTTTCCCCGCAACCCAGCGTCCGCGCCCCGCGCCGGTACCTGCCGCGCCGCCCCGCGCCGCCGCCGCCCCGCTCCCCCAAGGGGCGCAGAAGGCCGTTACGGCCGTTGCAGCCGCCGCCACTGCGCAGACCAAGGCGAGCAGGTGCAGAGAACGGGACCACGGAGCCGACCCCGCTCCCGCCGCCGGCTCCTGTGCCTGGGCGGGGCGGGGCGGGGCGGCGAGGAGTGCGCGCGCCCGCCCGCCCCCTAGCGGAGCGACCGGCCGGGCCCGGCTGCACCCCCCGCCCCAACGCCCCGCTCGGTTCTCCTCGGATCACTTCGGCACTTTCCGCCGCTTCCGGGAGGGGGAATGGGCGAGGCGAGGCGGTGAATGGGGAGGGAGTCGCCCCGGGGCGGAGTCTGGTTTCTCGCCCCTCTGGCCGCCCCTGGCTGAGGGTACCTCGCGAACAGCTGTCCCCACACTGTACGGTCTGCCCGGGCAGCGCCTGTGGCCGCTCCGGTCCCTCCCGGGTTCCTGCCCCAGCCGGAGGGGAGGGCCCGTTGTCGGAGTTGCCCGGCCTGCGGCGTGCTGGCAGCACCTCCGGGCCGCGGGGCACGTAGGAGCTGCAGCGAGCGGCTTCAGAGGTTAGCGCGGGGCTGGCGAGGCCACCTCAGCCGCTTGAGGCCCAGGCCAGGTGACAACTGTGAGAGGAAACGGGGAACCTTGTGTCTGCTGCCGTTACCACCTGGGCTAGTAACAGGGCAAATGCAGAGGTAGCGAAGTGTCATCAAAGCAAGCGGTTTATGGCGCACCTCGCCCGTGCGCTCCTACCGAAGGGAGGGAGGACAGTCTTGGTCGCGGCTGAGGCCGGGGGCTGAGGGCCCCAGAAGGCGCGGGGCGGCCGGTCATGCCCCTTGCTGTCCTCTCACTTTTCCTGCTTCTTACGCGGCGTGCTGCTGCACTGTGCGGAGGGATTAGCTTCAGGTCTTGCAAGCGGTGTAACTGTGTCAGAGCAACTCTACACCCGTGCTAATTAGCCGAGCTTGTCAGCAGAACTAATTAACTGAAGCAGAATACCTCAATGACCAGGCAATCCGCTGGTATGTTTTCTCCAGTGTCAGAGCCAGTTAAAGAAATTTCCAGATGCTTGCTCCTGCCCTTGTGGCACAGTTGTGCTAATGCAACTGTAAATGAGATCAACGAAACAGTCCAGGTTAAAGCATACACAAAAACTCTCCAAAAATGTGTTAAACTTGGATGTTATTTTCCTGATCTCTCTTGGACCTTGTCCTCAGACATCTCTGTTAACCCAAATGCTGGGGTGGGAGCAGGGAGAGCATGAAGTGCTGTGCCAGAAGCTCCGTGCAAGAGACACGGATGCAAAGAAAACCAGAGACATGCCAGAGAAAAGCATATCAGAGTAATTCCTTGACATGGCTATATTGTTTCAGATGGCAAAATTACCCTTTCGTGGGCCCATGCCAACCTCATGAAACTCAACAAGGCCAAATGCAAGGTCCTCTGTCTGGGTTGGAGCAATCCCAAGCACCAATATAGGCTGGGCAGTGACTGGCTTGAGAGCAGCCCTGAAGAAAAGGACTTGGGGGTACTGGTGGATGAGAAACTAAACATGAGCCATCAGTGTGCTCTTGCAGCCCAGAAGGCCAATCGCATCCTGGGCTGCATCAAGAGAAGGGTGGCCAGCAGGTCACGTGTCCAGTTCTGGAGCCCCTATTACAAGAAGGACATGGATGTGCTGGGATGCGTCCAGAGAAGGGCCATGAGGATGATCAGCGGGCTGGAGCACCTCTCCTGTGAGGACAGACTGAGAGAATTGGGGTTGTTCAGTCGGGGGAAGAGAAGGCTCCGAGGAGACCTTATTGTGGCCTTCCAGTATCTTAAGGGGGACTACAAGAAAGCTGGGGAGGGACTTTTTAGGCTGTTGGTCAGTGATAGGACTAAAGGGAATGGATTAAAACTAGAGATAGGTTGATTCAGAATAGACATTAGGAAGAATTTCTTCACCATGAGGGTGGTGAGACACTGGAACAGGTTGCCCAGAGAGGTGCTGGAAGCCCCATCCTTGGAGATTTTTAAGATCAGGCTGGATGGGGCTCTAAGCAACCTGCTCTAGTGAGAGGTGTCCCTGCCATTGGCAGGGGGTTGGAACTAGATGATCTTTAAGGTCCCTGACAATTCTATGATTCTATGAAAGAATGCATGAAACAGAAACCTCAAAAAAAATTTAGGGACCTCTGTGCTGTATTACACAGTATAAATATGACTGCAGTGGAGATGAGACTTTCCAAAATGCAACTTGATTCTTGCAATCTTCTCCCTCTGTACCACTCACCTAGTCAACCATTCATTGGTACGCCAATTTGCTGCCTAGTTTGGGTGAAGTAACCTGAAGGTAGCAACTCCAGAAGCAATGAAGGCAGGAGAATGAGAGCTAGTTTGTGCATGCCTACACAGTGCTGCCTATCTGTATTTGAGTTCTGGGAGGAGCATAGCTGTATCACATGTATTCCCACCAGGGACAATACACAGTGCTGCTAAGTATGGCTGGTTCACAGGGTTTTTCAGATATCCTACATGTTCCTCTAGACAGTTCTGTCTTACACTCACAAACACGTTCATTAATACCTACTCTGAAGAGCAATCTATTAAAAAGACTTGTTTGAGAAAACCATCCTAATAATTGAATCCCTGTTCATTTATAAAAGGTACATACACTTAATCTTCCACACATTTGAATTCTAATGAAATATTCAAAGTCAACAGGCTTCATGCTGGTTAACTGGGTCTGAGAATCAAGGTGGGAATAAGTTCATTTGCTAACTCTGAAACATTCCTCCAGAATGTGAGAATATTTAACTCTAGAATGAGAGCTTGTAGAAAAGAACTGGCGTTGTCATCCCAGATCAGCCCACTGGGTCAGGGTGTTTCCACAAGAACCTCTTCTACTTAATGACTGAGGATTAGACCCGTCTAACACTTTTTGTGCCGTGAAATAAAGTTAAAGTTCTTTTACATTGATATTCTGTATTTTCCAAACAGTCTAAATACTTTGTAAGCCATAGTCATCACCTCTTCCTTCAGAGGGAATGCAGTAAAATGTGCTGCATAACCAATACATGAAGTTAAGACATGGCCAAGGGCCAAGCTGCTACTTCCCATATTAAAGATTACTGCAGCTTGTCCTCCACATAGTCCCATGTAAGTCTATAGCAACATTAATTTACTCATGTGATAGTCAATACATTCAAATTAATCATAGTCAGGGCCTGATGACTTTTAGAGATGAAATATAAGTCTATCAGGCAGTTGATTTAGTTGTGCAATTCCTGTTTCCAGTAGGACCAAAGCTGTGCCACAGACAGCTCTTTGATTACAACATCAGAAACTGTATTGCTGGATCTTGGAGGAAATACATAATCCCAGTCTTCCTATATGTTAAAACTGTTACCTGTTGTATCAAGTACTGTCAGTCATACCATCAAAGAAGAGTATCCACTGCTCTGTTGACTGGGAGTTGCAGATTTAATGGGAGCAAGCTTTCTATTACACACAGGTAATTACATCTCCGAAATTCTGTTCTTGGAAAGCACTTTCACAGCTTCCTTAGTTGTATGGAAAGGCAGAGAATTGAATCCTGTACTGATTACAAGAGGGAAGAGAAGAAGAAATATAATAGTGCTGATGGCCACACAAGATACCACAGGAGCGCTAGTGAGTTTCTCCCACCAACAGACGAACTCTCCCACCAAATGTGGAATCAGCTAATAACAAAATAGCTACATATCAAAAACACTTCTGTACGTGAATGTTCCTACACATCACCTATTTGTTACAAATGTGCTAAATTAGATAAACATTAATTCATTACCTATAAATCATTTCCCTATCACACAATCAAAAATGTGGACAAAATGCTAAAAAAAACATTAAAAAACCCAGAACATAACAAAACAGGATAGAAGTTAATTTCAATTTTTGTGGCAGAGGCATTATTATTTTCTGTAATTACATAAACTACTACTGACTAGAACTGGGTAAGGAAAAAAAATGTGGGTAGTGTTACTTTTAAAACAGGTTAAGTTCTCCAGTTAGATTAACTTGTGGTGACAGGAGAAAAAGTGTAGCACTGTAAAAAGTTGAGGGAGAAGAGAAGGCTGCTTATTTTTGTGGCATAGCCAGCCTATGCTACCACTGAGCAAGTTCAGGAAACCACAGTGATATCACAACTTAGCCTGGCTTGCTTTTCTCAGCATTAGTAGCCAGGGGTAGATTAGCAGGAAAAAGTCCTGATCACTGCTAAACTGCGACTTTGATGGAGGTAGACCAGAGAATGTTTTAACAGAGGCATAAAATGATTCTGTTTCACTTTGTTTGGGACACCCCAGAGAAAAGAAGTATGAAGAACTGATTTAGCAAACACATCTAATGGGAAAAAGTCAAAGATGTGGACAGGCTTGGGATTGGCACAAGACAAGACAACTGTCTACAGTCATGTACAACATGCCTTGTGGCTGGGATGAAGTGCTAACGGCTTCATTCAAAGCAAAGATTATAATTATATGTTAGAACAAATCTTTCTAGATATAAACCAGGCTACCTAGGCAAATGGCAGAACCTCTTTCACTGCAGGTTTTAATTGAAGCTTAAGTAAATATCCTTTATCTAGGGATTGATCACTTATTAGAGAGAAATAAAGAAAAACTTCCCGAGGCCTCTGTCAATCCATGTCTGTGGTCTGTATGACCTGTGGTGAGAAAATGCGTTAGGTTTGTGTTGTCAAAAGCAGCAAGCCTCTACTGAGTAAAAATATGTGTGTGTGTGTGTGTGTGTATATGCACACACACAGATTTTCAGAAGTTAATCAACCAAAGTTGAGAAGATTTCCTTTAGGTCAGCAAAAGACTCCTTGCTGTCAGAATCATGAACCTACTACAGCTTTTCAACAGATAGTTATAATAGGTACTGTGGTTTTAGCAATTCTTTAGCCTAGCTCTCCTTCTTGAAAAGATTAAATTCTGCTTAAACTCAGCTCAGCTTGAGGCAGAAGCTCATGATGGGAAACTTCATCCCAAATAATGAAGTTCTGGCACAGTTGTAACTGAAACTGGATCTCTATAAGGCACTCCAAGCTGCAGACATTGTGGTCGCTCTTCCTTATAGATAAAAGATATTTAAGATATAGATATATTACAGAATAAGCTTCACACCACTTCTAGAAACACTGAAGTTCTAACAACTATCCTTATCTCAAGTTCATGAGATATATTCTGAAGTCTCAAATTTTTAAAAACATAAACTAACAGTGAACTTTCAGAAAAACCCTATGTGGCTTAAGGTGTGTTTGCACCATTACAAAACACTGGTTTAAGTGAGTACAGACTGGGAGTATACACACAGGCACTGAATGTTGCTCAGGAGTTAGTAATTTGTCTGGCCAAAGTAATCTATGTGCTTGCACAGTCTTCACGGATATTACTGTCTTCCCACACTTTGGCTGAAATTGTCAGGAGTGCCTGCCTTTACTTACAGGCATGTATGAAGCAAGTCATGTTATGTGCTGATTTGTGAAATATGCATCATGAAATACTGATTAAACAGAGTGGATGGGCAAATAAAAAAATTGGCACTGGGGGTATACCTAAAATGCTGCACTTACTCCTAAACAGTGAAAATGTACCAGACTGTAAAACCTTATTTCTAAGGGACACAGTGAAACTATAATCAACTCAACCATTTAAATTTAGGTAGAACTCTGTAGATTAAAATCTGTTGCTGCAAAATTGCTCTATGTGTACACATATAGAAAATGAAGCAATAATTTTTATCTTAACTTTTATTATCTGATCAGTAGTATGGTGAATATGTATCTAGTTGAATATTGGCCTTTCTGTCACTGACAAGTATACATCTTATATTATTGTTTTGGCTTGGTCTTCCTTTACTCCTTCTTATGGCTACTTAATGATTTCTTCTTAGCAGCAATATGTAATTATTGGTAATTATGAGAGAGGGAGACATTGTTATAACTCACATATTTTCCTTGCATTCATCTATAACAGTATTTCCCTACTTCAGGATATGTCTTTTTGAATAAAAAAAATACAATTCATAGGAAAGAAGTGTGAAATAATTTTTGCTTTGTCTAAAATTTGCAAATGTTTTACATTTAGTAATTAACCATGGAAAGCATATTCAAATGGATCTTATTTAAATGAACCCATGTATATATTTAATACAGCAGCACAAGAGAAACGACGTGGCACTATGCTAATTTTCTGTAAAATGCATTTTGTTTCTTTCAAAATTGCCACTCCCTAAAGTGTAACAGGAGCCCATTTTAAGTTCTGTGTCATTTGAATCTGAGATGGAACACTGAAGAAAGCTGCTTTAATTGAAGCTTGAAAGATATGGAATTGAGCCTTCAGGGACTGTTGGGCACTTTTCTTGTCATTCTGGTTGATTGATTTGCATTATGTGGGTGGGGAATGTTGTTGATCAGGCCATCCATTTTAATTTTGTACTGGTTGTGTCAGCTTTAAGGTGAAGTACGAGCTCAGCTTTAAAGCGATGCGCAAGCGTACTAGCTTTAGAACAGATGCTGTGCTGCAGGCCAGAATAAGTAAAATAGCACCATTTACACTCTTCTGAAAAGTGCAAAATTTAAGTCAACTCAGAATATCGTACGTTGCAATACATTCTCATTAGCTTTCTGGATTGGATAAGTACCTTCTATTTTTTTGGGTTTCTGATTCACATGTATATGAACAAGCTGGAAGAGAAGTCTTTAAACTTGACACGTCACTTTCCTGGTTCTTTGAGAAACACCCCTCTAAATTTAGCAGACAACCAACAAGCCTTAATGATGAGACTTGACATGTCCTCTAAAGAAAAAACCAACCAACCAAACCAAACCAAACAAACAAACCAGCCAAACAAAGCTTATTCTACTGTTCTGATTTACACTCCAATGTATGCCAAACCTAACCTGGCTGCTGTCAGATCATCATGTCTTGCTGCTGCTTGATTTCCTATCAAATCAGTCTAAGAGGGGTTGAATTAATCTCCTAATTTGTTGCTCCATGCACATCTATTGCAATCAAACCTTCTTTAAAAATAAAAAAGGAAAACTCCACAATTACTAGTTTTCTGTGAACCATTTATGCCCAGAGGGTTAACTGGGTAACTATTCATGCTGCATTGTTAGTAATATTACTGTGACCATCAGGAAAACCAAAAGCACCTTCCAGCATATGGCATATAGGTCAATTCATGACAGTAGTATTTCTGCATTATTTGGTGTCCTACATGAACAGAACAAATAGCCTTCCCTTTTACCTGTGTTATCATACAGTGGTATTCATTAATGCTCTGAAAACAGAAAAAAAGTTTCCTCTTCCCACCCACTCCCCACCCCCTGACAAGGAAACCATATGTTTCAGAAGATTAGTAATAGAGTAGCTTCTTTCTGAAGGTCAAAATTCATGCAAAAAATAAAAACTCAACTACACATCTTGTGAGAGCTTGTTAATAAAATGTGCAAATGCCTCATCATTTTCGTATTCAGCACAATTCAGTCCAGTAGTACACAGGGTTATAATGTACCTAAGGGGAGAAAACATAAAGAATTAGGTCTGGAGTCTGGGGAAGGCAACATCTTGACTAGACTAATTGATTTCCAGAGTGATGTTTTAAAAATCTATACAGTGAAAATACTAATGAGGCCCTGTTGTGGAGGGAGAAGAAGTAGTTCTAAATTTAACTATAAACTTTCAGTAACTTTCAGTATCTATGAGGTCTTGTGCTCCAGGTATTTAGGGTGTAAAGCAGCTAGAGATGTTTTCTTCCTATGAGCCCTCTGAACGTCTCTTCTGTATGTCTGGCTCCATTTGTTGTGACATGCACAAAAAGCAGTATGTGTCAGAGGACTTAAAAGCTGGATATTGTAGCATTGAATTTACAGATGCCCAGCTCTGGAGCGAAATCAGGACTTCTACATGCAGCTCTTGAGCTGCTTCAACAGAGTATGCAGGAACAGTTTTCCAGCTCACATTGGAGAAGTGCCAACACACTGAATCGGTAGGGCTTGGTCAACATCTTCAGCAACAGAGATGCTGGTGTTGCTGGTGGGAAGTGCTCCCTTAGAGAGGTACCTGGTAAATCTAACATCTCTGTCTCAGATGCTCCAGCGAGGCACCCTTGTTCACTTGGAATCTATTTCCTGGAAGTGTGCTCTTGAAATCAGGTAGAATTTGTGTCCCTTATTTCTGGATTCTAATCAGGACCATGTACTACCTGAGCTGTGGTTTCACAGCCCTGTTGGTGCAAATGTGAGTGTCTTCCAGAGTGCAACTCAAGGGACATAGACTGTGCTTTGTCAAAATCAGGTGCCCCTAAAGTCTCTGATTTACTGCCTTGTAAACACCAACAGTTACCATGCGGGCATTTTAAATTTAGTCCAAGTCCCACTCTAGGTTTTCTAAACACCCTTGATGTATCTGTCCTTTCTTGCTATTCACACTTACCCTAATTCTCATGAGAAATTGTTTGAAGCTCTGAAAGGGCTATCATCATTCTGTGGGCTACACATATAGACAGAGAAGAATTAAAAGAGATCATTAAGCCCACAGAGTGATGCACTCCCAAATTTGGTAATAGCAATGTTAAAATCATTCACAGATTTATAATTCTGCCCTCTTAGCAAAGTTCTCAACTACAAGGTCCCATTTAATAGTGGAATTCCTTGTCACAAAGCTATCTTTGGGGGGATTATTGAACCCTTTAAAAATATTAGCCAGTTTTGAGACAAAACATAAGCTCCTGATTTTTCCCTCTTTGTTTCAAAACTATTTCTCAAGTTCAAAATGATTCCTCAAAAGTTAGAATTTGGAGCAGTACAAAACTATGCAGAGAATGACAATTAGTTTTCCTCTCCCTAAATCACCTTGTGATGGGTTTTGCAGTGACCCTAGTGTCCTTGCAAGGTAAAAATAAGAAAAGGTTCAGAGACAAGTGAAAGAATGTTTTGTTGTAGCCTGGCCTTAGATTGGCTTAGGCTGCCCTGGCTCTGTGATGAGTAAATGCCTGTGGATAGTAGAAGTCTGTTGGGTAATGAGAAACAGTGTGAGGGCAAGGAGAAGAAACAGGAGGAAGGGCTAACAGCCTTTGAAATTTCTTGCATTAAGTAGGCAGGAGTGGGGATGGTCTCCATGTTACTGTCACTGGTGTTTTTGTTTGTGCACAATATAGGTTTGGTCATCTTTAGTCTGCTATGAATGTTAATGTTGCTTTTGTGTACAAAGTGGGCCAAGAGATACAAGTGCTCTTTGGGAGCTTTACTGCTCTTTATTGCTCTTTTGGACTCTTAGGTCTGTACTTTAGATGCTTAGATTGACTCATTCTTTCCCAGAGTAAAGAGCAACAAGATGTATTATCCAGGTCCTGGCACTGCAGTAAAGTGCTCTCAATTCCTTTTTCCAAGCAGAGTGACATACATTCCTAAATGACCAGGTCCCTATGCCACCTTTTAAAATTGCTTTAGTTAGAGAAAGAAGTCAGATTGATATTTCCTACTTTCCTAGTAAAGAATCAAAGCCAGCATTTATAGATTAAACACATGGTAAGAGTGGCATCTAATGGCTCTAAAGTCCTCAGGATGGCCTGCTGATTTTTGAAGGATCACATATAGATGTTTTCCCACTTAGGAAGTGGAAGAACAAAGCAAGGATTTTGGATGCCACTGGGCATCTAGTACCACTGGGAACTGCATGTGGATCCTGTGTGGACCTAGCTTGCCAATATGAACAGTTTGGGTATTTTTGATTAACAACCAATTCTATAAATAAAGCGTACAGTATCATCACATGTTCTTCCTTTCCTGCCTTCCACTCCATATAGGACCTTTATAATTCTAGCATTGTAAATACGATGTAATCACCAACACTTCCTCTGGTAACATTACTATCTCTGTCCAATAGATAACAAAAATATTTGCAAAGCAGAGCTGATCTCATTGCTGATGTTTGTGCACAAAGATGTATTGTCATGCTAAGATATGTAGAAACTGATGTGTTTGTTATTGAAACATATCTTGTTTTCTTATCTATTCAAAAGAGAAAAGAAAAAAAGGGAAACAAAACCAACCAACCAAAAAGATACTAACTTCTTTCCTGGGTGCAAATTGCAAAGCAAAAGGATTTTTGAAACCTTCTAGCTGCTGAAAGACTATTTTAGATACAGAAAAACAAATTAAGCTGATAAGAGTAGGCTATTTGGTCTTTATGCAAATAAAAGTTCCGTTCTTTTGCTGCAACAAAACTGTACAATTCCTGATGCTTCTCCTTCAAACATTTTTTTTTTAATGAGTCAATAGGTCCAAGTAGCAAATGCCAAACACTGCTCTAACCTGGTATGCTACTATCTGGAAATTTCAGATTAAATTCTGTTAAAAAACTGGCAAAGAAGTGATCACAAAATAAAGGGGGGGATTGCTTACAGTGAGTTAGAGACTGATGTTCTATTAAGAGAATTAATTGGAGAAAAATAACTACAATTAAAAGTAGGAACTATAATGGTAACTTGAATGAAATATATATTGTTACATGACCCACTAATGACTCCAAAAAAAGCCATAAGATGAATGAGTCACAGAGTTTTAAATATAGTTCCCTGCTGCAATTGTTTTGTCATCAAAGAAAGCTCCACTTGAATTAAAGGGGATCAAGGGCTGTATGATGGGGTCCTGCAGCCATGGCTCAGTGATTCGTACACTGGCAACAGAGGCAGAGTCTACACAAGTAGTTTCTATTATAAGTGATGTAAGAGAGAAACATTTGCAAAAGGATGACTCACTGATCAGAGAGCTTTCAGTTTGACTGTGATACAGTGGTTCAGATAAATGCGTTCATTATTTTCTATAGCCTGTAACCTTTCCTGCTTTATAAATAGTAACTTTTATTTTTCTGCACAATATTTATTTTGACATCGTCACTATTGATTTCACTGTATTTCATCAGTTGTTCCAACTGCAGTTAGGCTCACTTCCTAATATAAGATCAGCAGCTTTCTAAAGGCAAAGAAAATAACGAAGTCGTGCTACAGTTTTAACAGCTGGGAGCAGAAATAGCCTTTGACACAATGCTTTTAAAGTAATTTTTTTTTCTACATGACACAATTTGTTTTTAAAGACCTATGATGTGTCTTACAGACACATATCTGGCAAAGCAAAGTCATAAGAGGGGTAAAACAAACAAAATGACCTCTTCTCTGCTGGCCACCAAAACAGCATGGGCAAGGAAGTGAAAAATTTTACAAGGTCCTTCAGAAACCCAGAGACTATATTGCACATGTTCTTACTATCATCTGCAGTGCTGTCTCTGAAGGTCATTTCTAATTTCAGCTACCATTTACATGAAATGAAGAAGTAATTCAGATAGCCTGCTAAAAGGTTTGTGGGTTGAGGGGACCATACATCGCTACAAGGATCTTCTGAGACTTCATATGCAAAAGTATGCCTCACCAATTCAAGAGATTTTCTTTGCACATCTGGAGAAGTGAAAGAAAACTTCAAAATAATGGTTAAAAATGGTAACTTTTTTCTTCATTTTTTTCCATTTCACGTCTCCTGCACCACATATGCATATTTCTAAAGAGATAAGAGGAACAAACTTCATCACCACTGTGCTGCAAAAGTCTGTAGAGACAAACTTAAACAATGATTTATTTCTCAAAATGAATAAAACAGAGAGCAGCCTTCTTTCCCTGTAAAAATTTGGCATCATTTACTGATATGAAACCACAAAAAGCATCTGGTATTTAAAAGCTATTAAGAACCCTTCCCGTCCAGCCTTTCTCATGTCTATAGTTTAAATAAATTGGCTTACTTTTTGGAGTGAATATGGGATGAGAGCACAGGGCTTGCCTCTCAGCATGGGTGACTGCTGCACACCCTTGCCCGAGCTCATCCTGTCAAAGCAATAGACCTCAGAGTTTAAGCTTCCAGTCAACCACTAGTTTAGCACAAGCTGCTTGTAAGCTCTCCAGCAGCTTAATACAACACTATTTACATCACTTACAATGACACCAAAGGAGCAATTAAGAGAGAATATTTTAACTGTACCTGATTTTAACTTGTCCTCTGTTGCTATTCAGGTGATCTAGTGTGTATATAACTTCATCTTGAAAATATATATGTAAAAATAGGAAGTTCACAGATAAAAGTTGTCCAAGAGTGTAACAGTATTATGCATTTAAGTGTGCAGGTCTGGCTAATTTGTTCCTGTTGATATCAAGACAACTATTGCATGCACAGAATTTCTTTGAGTTAGCATTTCAGTAACTTCAACCCTGGCAACAGTGCAGACAGCATTTGTTTACAAATATCTGAAGGGTGGGTGTCAAGTAGAAGGGGACAGTCTCTTTTCAGTTGTGCCCTGTGATAGGACAA
>JANHGN010001496.1:212326-262898 GCA_024605025.1 Megaceryle maxima | reverse complement strand
GCCGCCGCCTCCCCGCCCCGCCCCGCTCGGGCCGCCGCTGCCGGGGCCGCCCGATTGGCTGCGCCTGTAGCTGGGCAGAGCGCCCCGGGCCCGCCGCCCCCGCTCCCCGCTCGCCGGCCGCGGCCCCCGAGGAGCCGCACGAAGCCCCGGCTGGGCTCCTGGAGGGAGTTGCGGGCGGGGATGGCTCTTCCCGGAAAGCCGGCGGGGATCCTCGTCGCCCTCCCGCCGCCGAGCAGCGTTCCGCGGAGCCCGGCAGAGCCGCCGCCCGCCCCTCCGCGGCCGCCGAGCCGCTCACCCCTCGCTAAAGCCCGCCCGTCCCGTGTCCGGCCGCCCCTTTCATTTTTGCTCATTTTTGGGGGGAGAATTAAAAATAATAATAAAAAAAATCTCCAGGAAGCTTCATCGTTTGCAAAACGTGCGGTAGGGCGCTTCTTCCCGCGGCTCGGGGGCTGTCCCGCGGGCTGGCAGCACCGGGGAGGGGAGGAGGCAGCAGCCGCCGGCCTGTCCTCCATCCCCGGGGATGCACCGCGCACATTCCTTTCCCCTTTTGGAAAGCCGAGTCACTGACCTTTGCAGCAGCGCAATCCACAGGAGGGAGTAGCGCCTGCAGCAGCAGCCGGCGGCACCGGCGTGAGCCATGGTCCGCGCCCGGCCCCCCGCACGCACCGAGCGGAGCGATCCCGCATGAGGAGCTGGGCGCTCCCGGTGAGGCTCGCGGCCCGGCGGCCCGGCCCTCCCGGCGCAGCTCGGGCTTGTCCGAGGGCAGGTTCACGAAACACGGTGCCCTGAGCGGTAGGTAAGGGCGAGAGGAGGACCCGAGGCAGTGGGGAACGGAGGGGGGAAGGCTTCACAGCATGGTCCAACATGGTCCATCGCCACCATCCTCACCCAGCCCTCGCCGACACGCTCCCAGAGCCAGACTGCTGCTGTCATTGTGCCGTATTCAAATGCCTCCATTACTCATCAAGAACAAAGTAGGACTATCTAGTAAATGAAAAACCACCACATGGCACTGTCCGCTGCCTGTTATTTACGGCTGCTTCCTTTTCCACTTCTCAAAGGCTACCGTCCATGTCTGCAGCAAACCATAAATCCTCCAGCTCATGCAAGGCTGCTCCGGATCTGGGGAGAAAGCAGGTACCTGGGCTGCAAACGCTGGTCAGCATTGGAGGGGAGAATGAGGACAGAGGTCAATACCCCTGAGTGAGAAGGGTTTCTCGGCACCAGAGGGGAAGAAAGCAGGTCTCGGAGCAGGAGACGGGCAGGTCCTGCCTGGGGCAGCAGGCACGAGTCTTGCCTCCTCCAGTGACTTGCAAGCTGGATTCCCAGATGGACCATCCCTCCCTCCAGCATCACCGTGCGCGGTGCTGACAAACGAGTCAAAATTCATAGGCTCTGCTGCCCAGTCCCAACACTAACTCCCTGCACATCCTCACTCGCCTCCTCCTCAGCCAGAGAGGTGAGCATGACCCTCTCACCTCCAAAGGATCCAGAAAATGACCGGCAGCATTATTGCTGGGCTTGAATAATAAGGAGCACTGTCTGTCACCTAAGGCCAGGGGGGTCCTTGCCTTCCTTCTAGGGCAAACCAGTCACCGCCGTGCCACAGGGACAATGGCATCACCAAACCAGCCACGCTGGCAGTAGAACGCCCCAGTCAGTGCATTTCCCACCTCACCTCCTTAGCAGAGCACAGGCAGACCCCTTCCCCTTGCAGTCTGCAAACTGTGCTCCGGATTTATCACATTTTGCCTCATTTTTACCTCCTCCCATCTCCCCCGCCAGCGGTTTGAAGTTTTCTCACCCTTTGCTGGCAGATGCCACACAGAGAGACAAGCTCGCTGTCCTCGATCTGCTTTTCAGGGCTTCAATAAAGTAGGGCACCAGCATCAACCCAGCGTCAGGTTTTTGAAACATTGCTGGAGTAGCCAAAAATAATAACTGGCAGCTTTAGTCAATCTTTTCCTTCTCAAATCTGCAGCAGCAGCAGCAGCACAGGGGTCCTTTGTGCAGCAGGGCAAAAATATGGTGCATGTCAGACTGAAATCCTGGTCAGCAGTCCACAGCCATTCCCACCCGTGAGCCGGGCTCACCAGCAGCTCCCGAGCAGCGCGCTTGGGTCCTCAACGGGGAGCCCCTGCTTTGTGGGGTCCCCTTTCCCACAGCCATCAGTGCTCTGCTCTCCGTATTTCCTTCAGCACCTTATCTCCCTCGCTGCGGCCAAATGTTAAAGTCAAGTTACAGTTTTACCAACCCTTTTATCTTTCTGGCGAGGCACAAAAACGCAGAACCTGAACTTTGGAATAAACCCTCGCACTCGCCCTGGGTGGAGAGCTGAGCAGAGCAACGGCAAGAGCAGAAGTGAGAATACAGGTTCTCTCTGCAACCCAGCGCTGGAATATTTTCTGTTGCACGTTCAGACACATTATTAGGACAATCTGGAAGGAAGTACTGAACCCAACAAGCATGTGCTTTTGGCCTGCGTTCCAGCAGGAAGCCAGATACGCTGGGAACCATGGCAGCTCCAGCTGACGTAAGGACCCAGCACAACTCCACTGCTGCTACCAGATGACAAGGAAAAAGACCAGAAAGACCCAGTGAAAGAGCTGTGTTTGCTGGGAACTGCCCAGTTGAATTTCCCCTGTCCCAAACCTGAAATTCCAGACGGTCAGTCTGTGCAGGACTGACATATGGGCCAAGCATCAGATGAAGTAGCATGAACCTGGACCCCCCAAGTGCTCCACGGTACCACCCTGCTGAGCATTCATTCTCCACACTCTCACCTCCACCTATGACCCCCGTGTTTCCCAAAAGTAAGGTGCTGCCGAGCCCTTGCCCCAGCCGGTGCCCCATCAATTGCACTGGACTTAGTGTCAGAAACACACCAACATCCTGGGGCTACGGGTCCATAACGTACAGGTCATTCATTCCCCCCACGGCCTCTGGACTGAGTATCCTTGTGTAGCTTGGGAGAGACCAGGGCCTCAGGATGGCTCTTTCTCCCTCCCCAGGGAGTGCTGGCAGTGAACAAACCACACGCGGTTGACTCAGTGTTTAAACACCGCTGCAGCGAGCGTTACTACCGCCAAAAAGAAGTCTGTACATCCGTGGCTCACTTGACTTTATTCCAAGCCAGGGCTTATCCCAGCTTCCTTATAGCAAGCTGGTACCTCATCCCTCGTCTGCACAAGGCAGTGGTTCCCTGCAGACTGTTGTTCTGCCCACAGACAGCCTGTTCAGAGGGTGATAGGTGGGTGTACAACAGGATCACAGCTATTGCTATCATTGTCAGCACCAACATCCTCCCTGGGGCACTGCATGGGACCTCGACCCCTTCTTCACCACTGCACCTCCTGCTACTTACGGGATCCCAGCACTCCCCACCCGGCTCACTGGTTAAGAAGCAGCATTTGTGAAAGGAGAGCCACTGTGCTTTGTCAGAGGCCAGGTAAAATCACGCCTTCTGTGGGTTATTAGAGTAAGTTTTCCACTCACAGTTAGGCGCAGTGATTATTACTTGTGTTATTTGTAGTCCTCTTTCCTTGGGTCCCAGATGGGCCTGGCTTATTCTGTTTCCTCGCCTGGACAGGGGAGACTGGTCAGACACGGCTTTGCCTCCAGCCCTCTGACCTTTCCCAGCTCTTGCTGTGTTTGCCTTTTGGAGCTCTTAAAGCCAGGTGTCTCTCACGTTTTATTGACTGTGAAGCCAGCGCTTTACGGTCACGCTGTCTGTCACTGGGAACAAATGAATTCCCCGGTAACCTTGAAGAGTCAGAAGTGGAAGGGACTGTGATTACCCAGATTTATTCCAGATTTATAGTAAAATCAAAATGCCTGTCCATGTCCTAAAAATCACTTAGAAAGTTTGACCAATCCCATATTTCAGCATAATTAACATTAAAAGACATGTAATTGCACAAGGGGTTGGCTGTTACTGGGCTGCTGCTCAAGCACTGGGGTTATCCCAGTCATTATTGGGGGGTTCTTCTGAGAAACACTGCAATGAGCATACTACAGCCTATGGCACCATCAAGCAACACACAGATTTCACTGCAGACACCATTAAATCAACTGTTAGGATTCTCAGTGTCCCTCCATCAAACTGCAAATTCACCCAGTAGCCTCCAAGCACGAGGACTACAGCTCAACATCCCATCCCCTTGACTGTGGTTGTGTTTTGTTTGTTTTGTCCTTCAGTTCCATTGCAGCAAAAATGTAACCTGAGGCTGAAGGGCACAAAAATTACCCAGGTCTTGCAGCCTACAGGAACAACAGGTTAAATGAAGAGATTATGAAGAAATTTCTTCACCTGCTTTATCAAAGCATGCCCAACGCTCACCGAAGCCGAGCTGCAGCGGTGTAGCCGAGCTGACATCTCTAGCACTTCTGAAAAATCAGGCACTGTACCAAATAGTATTTACACTGAAAGAATATTTAACCTCTGACTAATGCTGCCTTTTTATTCCATATTTCATAGCGGCGAGACGGTGGATCTGGACTGGCCAATTTCTCTCTCTGCTTGTAATTAGCTTCACTTTTCTGCTGTCCCGAGCAAGCGTTCGACTTTCCTCTAGGAACGTAATCCCGACCTGCAGGAAAGCTGCCTTAGTACTGAGATGCTGCTCATCCTTTCAGGAGGTTTTATTTAACACGTAACATTAGCAGCAGATTTTTATAAACCTTTCTGTGAGGTCCCATTCCTGCAAACATTCAATATCATTCAGTGCTATTAGTCTCGCTTCAGAGACACTACTTAACATGCAACAATCGGAGCCAAGAAGCATTTGCAGGAGTCAAGTTTTGAATTTCAAATCTGAACTACACACGGGTACCAGGGGCATATGACTTTGAGCCTGACACACACAAATAGATGTTTTAGCATCTAAACTACATTTTATTTTGATTTCTCCTTCTGTCTAACAATACTGGCATCTATAGTAGCTTCAGTTTAATAATAGCTTACTTCAGAGACTCAGTAACACTCTTAAACAAAACGATGTTCTTAAACAACATCCAATCAAAGAAAAGTTTCTAATCAGAATAAAGTTAGAAAAATGTTCTTTTGCTGATGTTGAACTCTTCCTTAAAAATAAAAGAATAAGAAAAGCTCAAAGCATTTTAAAGTTTGTTTTGATTCTCTGTATTTTATCCAGAGATGGCACCAGGATATAAAGCTAATTTTTTGCAGTTGCTATCTGCCTTCTAGCCAGATAGATTTTAGTGTCTTTTAGGGATATAAAGTACATCGTTCTCATGGGAACCTTCTTTTCAGATGGAATGAGAGATTCACACCGATGAAGTCGGCAATTTTTCTATGGCTTTCAGAGCTGTAACTGTAGCCATCCATCCCAGGGAGCTCACGCTGCCTATCCCCCACTCTCCCCTGCCTCTGGCATGTTACAGGAGACAGAAGCCCTTGGAAGACACAGAGTATTTTTGCACTCTTGCACACAGCAAGGTTGAGGTGAAAGCAGAAGGCACCAAGGAGCCCATGCTGAGCCGGTGCTCGCTCCCAGCCCAGCAGCACCACCCCTGGGCTTGTCTGGGGGGCACAGCACTGGAGGTGCCTATGAGCCCCCTTCTCCTGACAGCCAGGGGCTTTCCAACAGAAATCAGCAATGCTGACACACCAACCACAGCACCGCCACAAACAGCCTCATCCTCAGACCCCCGAGCAGTAAGACAAGTCCACCTGCAGAATCCGCACAGCGATGCCCGACAGGCAGGACCTCAGGAAAAGCCATCGGCACTGGAGAGCTCGCAAATCCCAACAGCTGTCCCCAGTATACAAAGGAAAAGGAAAGATATTTTTAAAGATGACCTCACTGTTTTTTACTGGTCTCTCCATATCTCTTTTATGACTCAACCTGATAGCCCATTTCCAGGGATGACCTGTTTGTTTTGTCCCTGAGCAGCATGTAGTACAGCTCTGCACCAGTATGCCTCTGTACCAGTACAGCTCTGCACTGAGCCTGCGTCACCCCAGCAACCCCACTGGGGCCCCCAGAACTCTCTGGCCAGGCTGGCTCTTACCACTCCAGACTCCCCGACCAGGAAACAAACCTGGCAATACTGGAGCTCACTGGGTCAGGTCCCCAGCTCTGTTTTTAACGTGTGAGACCATCACTGCCTGCTTCACGCAAAGCTGGGGACAGCCACTTCCAGAGCTGATGCAAACATTGTTATTAGAAGTTATAAACGGTGAAAAAAACTCTTAAACATGTCCAAATCCCGGCACTGCCCGCAATGAAATGAGAGCAGCAGCCTGCCAGGGGTGCTGGGCAAAGCACAGAGCCCAGCCTGTTTGCAGCCCTTATCCGCAGCCCGCACCTGCTGCTCCCTTCTGCACCTTTACCTCGTGACCACGGTGCACAGCCCAGGGGACTGGAGATACGGAAAAGGTCAGCGTGAAGACTTCAGAGTGAAGAACAGATTGAGTGGGGTCCATAAATGACAGCACCATTTTAAACCCAAAATTAATTTTTTTCAATAAATTAGGGCAAGTGAGCTTCCCTCCAACACAGACAGTGCAGCTCTCCCTGGCTAGAGACTGCGGCGGGAGGAGGAGGGTGCACGCACTCAGCAGCCAAGGCTAATACCCTAAAAAATTCATCTCTGAAAATTCATTCAATGGAACAGTAATGGTTTTGTATAAATCTCTGTATAGCAAGAGCCGATAAAGCATCGCAGTGATACCTTGAGTAAGAACAGGCTGAAAAACAGGCTTTGTCTTTTTTATACAGGGTTGGTGTGGTCACTCTGCCTTTTAGTGCCTCAGTTTCCCAGCTGGAGACACAGGTTGCCAGGGTCTGTAAGAGCTTCCTACGGTTACACGGGACTGAGGGTAGGATGTGGCCTCCTGAAGATAACAACACAGGCTGTTCTACTTTAAATGAGAGGCCTGGTTTGTGATTTTAAAACACAGTGGGGATGGCACTCTCCAGGGAAGGGAGGGACAGGCTCTTATCAAAGCCCCAGTAGGTGTTTGGGGCTCTGGATGTGTTTATGAAGGTGAATCTGTTTATACAGAGTATGCCTTTTGGTATCTGCGACAAAGCAGCCATGGTGGCAACGAGCTTTGCAAATCTAAATCAGCCCTCAGAAGTACAAAGCCTCTCGACCTGGCTGAACAATGTATTAATTAAAAGAAAAGGATGAGCAGCGTGTCAGCTCTGCTGCTGACCTTTCAGATGGGGAGGTGCAGAACTATAGCCTCCCCTCGGCTCTGAGCTGTGCCAGTGTTGCTGCTGAGCTTCCAGGGGTTGTGTTTCTCCTGCCTCACTGAAGAGCTCAGATCCCTTGTCCTTGGATCCAGCCCTTGTCTCTGCACGGATCCTGGGAGGGGACTCGGAGCCAGGCTGCCAGCCTGGAGGAGAAGAGGCTGCAGAGCCCTTGGTGCAAATGCAGTCGTACGGTCCTGGGCTGTGTCCTCTGTGACACGCGTGGGCTCATTCACCCTCCTAATTTAGAAAGCAGACGGGGTGCTGGGATCTCACACCCATCTTCCCTTCAAGGAATGAAAGCTCAGCACTAAATTTGGTCTCAGCTCTCATTTTAAAGGGTTGTCTGTGATAGCAACAAGTAACAGGTTTAGAAAACCTTAACTGTCGTTACCCACATAGGAGCTTCAAACAGAGAGGTCAACCAATGTTTGTTTTCCTAACATGTGATTACTTATTTCTCTCAAAGAGAGGAAATGAAGACCCAGTCAGTCTTCCTGACCAGAAATACTTTTTACCACCTTCTGGCCAGGACATGAGATTCCTGAGCAAGCTCTGTGAGCAGCCCTATCTGACACACGAACATCTCCATCCTCACCTGACACACAAGGCACCCAGAGGGCACTGACCAAAAGCTTCACACTGCAGGAGGGTGATAGAGGCAGGAACAGGGACAGGTCTGAGCCCCAGTTCAGTAGCTGTACAGGAGAAACAATTTCCTTTTATGACCAAGTTATTTTAAATCAATCTAGTTAGACAGATGCAAAGCACTGACACAGATGCACTGAAACTGGTTTGATCCTGGCCTGAACAGGATTAACTTGCCTCAGTTATTAACCAAATTAAACTCCAGCTCATCTTCATTGCAGAAAGGGCTGCACTTTACAGTCGTAGCTGTGTCGTGCAGCATTTTTACACAGAACCTGGGAGGGGTTTCCTTTGCAGTAGGTATTTGGGGTCACCATGCAGGTCCCCACACCCTGGCTCAGCCTCAGTTACCACTGTGGAGGCAGAGGTGTGCCAGCCTCCCCTGCACCTGCAGACCTGCACTCATCACAAGGAGGGTGAAAACCCTTTAGAGGTGCTGCACCGAGAGCCTGATGTAACCAGATTGAGTTAAACGAGGTCGCACAGACGCATCTTTTCCTGCAGACTTAGCCTGGGTTCCATTCCTTATGCGCAGTCCTGGCTCCTGCCTTTTCCCCTCCTGTCACTGGCTTTGCTTTGTGGTTCCCCAGCTCTGAAGGGTTAAATCTGCAGTGCAGAAAACAAAAATTCTTATTTTCTTCTGAGAAAATTCAAAATGTTTTGATCTGGAAAGTTAGAGGTTAGATTTTGTTCTTGCATTTAATTTCTTAAAACATTGATTTCCACAAGTACTTTTCTGCCTCTGCTGGAATATAAAACTGTCCCTCAAGAGGGAAGAGCCAGCAGCCCTCTTTGCCCCACTCCCCATCCTCCGAACCGCCACCGTGCCAGTGCCACTAAACCACTTCTTATCCTGACAGATGCTAAGCTTAGGTCAAATCCCAGGGAAGACGCGGGGCCGGCGTATGCTCTCATTAACAAAATTGCAATCTGCCCCCGAGCTGATGAGGCTGCCCTGGATTTACACCACCAAGGCTAAAACCGCCTCCTTTCCAGAGGGGTGTGCGTCGCGGGCACACGTGGCAGCGGCTCTGCGAGGGGCTCTGCGCCTTCCGCGGTGACAAACAAGGCAAGGCAAGGAGAAGAGGCAGAGTATGATGGGCTGTAGAGTCCCAACCCCAGCCAGGGTAAGGACTCTGTCCCTCTGGGGAAGCGTAACCAGCTTGGGGTTGTGAAGGAGCCACGCTCCCCCCGGCTGGCTGTCAGCAGGGTGATTTACTCCAGTAACACAAGCTGTAAATCGGTAAATCAGAACCTGCTCCCCTTGTGGGGGCAGCCGACAGATTTGTAGGTTTAAGTGACTAAAAAGACCCAGCTACTTCAGCAAGCAGGGCCTGGGAGCTGGGCTGCCCGTGGCAGAGGCTGCTGGCAGCGCAGTGGCACCCAGCCCGTGTCAGCAGCATCTCCTGCTCGGCACTGACCGTGCCACGTGCTGGGCCCCCACCAACAGACTGGGCACACATGGAACGGCTCCCAGAAAGTCCTCCAGAGCTGACAGCTAAGGACTGGACTAATCAGGGTTAAGCCAGAATGGCCCAAATCACCAGGCTGAAATCTGGGGTCCAGCTCTGCAAATTCCCTCCCGGCATCCACCGTTTCACCCTGTTCCCAGCCCGCTGCCGCCTCCTCTCCTTGTTCCCTACGCCTCTTTTCCACCCAGCACCCGTCAGATGGGAACACAGGTAGAAAACTTGAGAGAAAAGCTCCTCGAAACCCAGCACTGCCCAAGGAGAAGGAGAGTGCTGCAGCAGCCCCAGCATGGGGGAGGGCAGAGAGGCAGCAGGATCCCAGAGGGCACTGAAGCCTGCCCTCAGCTCCCACAAGAGGTGGCCAGCACCGGAGCAAGGACACCAGAGAGGAGAATAGTGGGTAGCGTGCCTGGGTGGGCAGCGAGCAGGCAGTGCCCGAGCACCTCCCAGCCCGGTGCCAGCGGCTGAGGGTGACTCACCTGGCTCTGGTGGCAGGAGCTGGCTGGGCTGCCTGTCCTCCCTGCCAGCCTCGCAGGAGACAGCCTCTGTCTCTTTATATACCATTTCAGGGGATCAAAACCGAAAGCGGCAGGTTACTTCCCAAATGAGCAACCGCACTGCAAACACCATGAAGCAAAGTCCAACCCAGCCCGACCAGTCCCAGCTGCTTCCCACTTGCCATGGCAAACGACCTGCGGTCACCAGTCCTGCACAAGCAGTGTTAAAACCTAAAGTGGCTTTGTAAAACAACTGGAGCTGTTTAAAAAGGACATGCTGGGTGGCCTTAGATTGTACTGTCTCTGCATTCCAGCACAGGATCAACCCCCAGCCCTCTCCAGATGTCTCTGTTACGGGGCTGGAGGCAGAGCAGGATTTATCCAGGGGACACACAGGCATCAGCCAAATGCTGGTGATTCAGCTGAAGCTCCCAGCCCAGCTCAGGGGACAGGGGAGCTCTTATCAGCAAGAGCTCTGCCACCTCCCCAGCCAGGAGCCCAGCCAGAAGCTCAGCCACACCACCACAGACAGGTGAACCCTGCCCGGGCTGCTGGCCAGGGTGGCAGAAGCCAGGTGAGGCTGCAAGGGGCAACGGCCCTGGGGGATCCTGTAGAGAGCTGCTTCTCACAAGCAGCAACTGGTCACTTCCACCCATCCTGGCTTTCAACCGTGAGACAAAAAGCTCCATTTCCTATTATCAGTCCCCTGCTCCTCTCTGCCTGTGCGGGACTCATAGCTCCCTGACTTCATCTTCCAGAGCAGTACAATGGCTGGTAGCTTCTGAGACACACACAAACACACACACACACGTGCACTCAGAAATGCTGTTGCTGGAGGGGGTCCCGTGGAGCGCGACTGGCCGCAGGCTATGGCTGGAAGGCTGTGCTCACGCTGCGGTGCCAGGGCCACCCTTCCCGTCAGAAACCATCCGCTTGTCAACAGGAATTACACGAACAGACCATGGCTGTTGGTAAGTAACTGAGCACGTCCTGTGACTAAGTCACTCCACAGCCTCCAGTCACATCTCATTTACAGAGCACGGGGAGGACAGTTCGAATTGCCAGGACCTTTTGGCATCAGAGGGGTGGGGCAGGGACAGGATGGACACACTGCAGGCTCCTGAGAAAATAAAATAATCACCAAGTGAGGAAAATGTTCCATCATTTCCTCACTTCTTTGGATGCTTGAGAAACGCATGACGGACAAGGGTCTGGGTGGCTGCCTGCAGGGGGATGATGTCCCTGGATTGATGTCCCTGGTCACTCCCTGGTTGATGAAATCTTATTAGCCACACTTGTATTCTTTTCTAGCCTCACTTGCATGGTTTAGTTACTTGTCTGGTAGAGTTGATAATGAGGAGGGTTTTGAAGCCTGCGACTTCTCACATGGCAAAGACCAGACAGGCCTTGAAATGGCTTGTTAAGCCAGAGCACCCCGATAACAGGGACTCAGGTGTCAAGATAAGCACCAGTAATAATTTAAATTGATCTCCTTGGAGCCTTCTAGGGCTGCAGGATGGCTGAGCTAACCCCATGACCACGTATGGGTGAAGGATGCCCAGAGTTCAGCTAGCAAACAGTGCGAGGAAGACTATGAATGACCACCGGAGGGGGAAAAGACCCTGACCCTAATTTTATTGCGCATGCTCCAAGTATGTAAATGAATTCCAGGAACTCATTAGAGTAAGACTGCCCTTTCCAGGAAATCTGATGAATATGTCTGGTTTTCATGTCTATTAGATGGGGTGCTTTGCTGATTCGTTGGAGCACTTACGGAGGAGAACCCCCAGCGCTGCAGTAAAGAATGCTGCTTAATAACAACTCCATTGTTACTGGGCATTTCTCTCGGGATCCTCACCCAGCCTTCCACCTTGGGGAGGAGTGCTGGAAAGCAAGCGGGGTTGGAAGCTCTGAATTTTGTTTCAACGTGAGGATGGTCCAAGCCCATCTCACCCTGATGCTGAGGGATGGGTCACATGCTCTGCACTCTCCAACCTACATGCTCCTGCAAAAACCAGCTGCACCAGCAGCTGCCGTGCGGCACACAGGCGACTTTGGAAAAGCTGCCAAGCACCTTCTCTCTGAAGTGCCCACGATGCACAACTCCATGTTTATAAATGATGAGATTATAGCTTGGATTTTTTTGTGTTCAAGCTGTTGGTTTTTCATAGTTGAGTTTTGGTTTTGTGCAAAGAGATTAGAGCTGGTGGAAAGCGTTACCCTGGTCCCTGGGCAAGAGGCAGCTTTGGTTCCGGGTGGCAGCAGCAGCAGGTGGTTCCTGCAGTGGTTCACTGGCAGGAGGCTGCAGCCTGGCTCCAATGGATTCACCTCCGGGAGGGAGAGCTGGGGCCTGACTGCTCTTGATCCTCGACCTGGCTGTCCCCAGGGGATGACAGTGCCAGGGCAAACTCTTTGGTTCCAGTCAGAACGCTGGTCATGAGCACAGGGTTACCTTTGAGCCTTCACAGGTGAAAGAGGACTCAGCCTTCTGAGCGGTCCAGCCCCTCGGACAAAGGGCATTTTCCTAAGCAGACGCATTCCTGCCAACGCTGAATTAATGATGCTTTAGCAAAGCTTCTTGGAAAGATGAATCATTTTACTCCCCTTTATTTTAATAATGACAAATGCAATTGTCTTCTCAAAAGAAAACAGCTGGAAAGATGCTGGGTGAGGAAACCCAAACGCTCATTCCAATGCCTGCCTGGGACGTAACGTCAGACAGGGCCTGACCCGGATCGTCTCTCTGCCCAGACAAATCTCCAAGGATGCAGCAAAGGATTCAGTGTTCAATCTGAGTCTTATCGCTATTGTTTGGAAGAAGGCAGTAAGAAAAACAAACCCTGCAGGAGGTCGATGTCCTATTTCTGAGTGCCCTTGGCCTACCTTTGACGTGTGGCTTCCCTTGCACTATCCCTTATACACTTTATTACCTTATACACTTCAAGAAACACAAATGCTTTTAAATGCCTTTGCCCATAGAAGCAAGAAAGCAGCTTCTTTGTATGTTCAATAAGATCCCAAGTGGGGCCAGAAAACCACTGGAGTTGTGCACCATAAAGATTTCCACGATGTAAATTAATAAGTTTCTCTAAGGGTTGGGAAGTGTGCCACATGCAGCAGTTCTGAGCTCACAGCCCTTTCATCCAAGTTGTTTTTTTCCTTTATCCTTGTCTCACTCCGTGACAGTTTTGAGATTTTTGGCACCGTAACTTCAGCCTGGCTTGTCAAGCTAAACATCAACGGCGACTTTATACGTACGTGAGAAATGAGAATAGAGACAAAAATAGTCATTAACTCTGCTTTTAGAATAGTGAACAAGCAAAAGGGCTGTGTTCCAGTAAAGGAAGGGGTTTGAACCAGTTGGGATCCAGATGTGTTTAGCACAGTCCAGTATTGTTTGCTACAGCGGAGCTGGACACAAGGGCTTTCCTCCTCCACACGGTTCTCTAACCCCAGCAACACCATGTTTGGGCTGTGACCAACGTCAGCAGGTAGCAGGGTGCAACAGGAGCACATCTGAAGTAGGAAGAGCTGGTGCTGAGGACTGATGAGGGCACCATTCTGTACCTGGGGAGGGATGGTGGCTGGAGCACATCAGTGGATTTGCCTCCTGCTGAAAGCAATCCAGGCATGGAGGCTGCTCCGAGGGGCAGACTCGAGCACAGTATGCAGGGACAACCGGGAGAGTCACCTCGCATGCCCAATCCTCCCCAAGACACTGACGTGGAGCCTCTCCGAGACCTCGGCCAAGCGCCAGCGGCGTCCACCGCTCGGCATTCACAGGCCTGGGGAGACTCTCAGGCTTCCAACGCGGTGACGCTGCCTCGCTCGAAATCAGATCCAGACAAACTGTTTCTCAGAGACCATCCCAGCTTGCTGCAAACACTGACACGAGTTTGGAAACACTGGACTCCATTAAAGCGAGACGATCCATGCCAAGGCTGAGAGAACAGGAATGTGACCTAGTGGGACTGCCTTGGCTTGCAAGCGGCTCACGGACAAAACTCGCTCTTTTTCCCTTCATTCTGGCAAGAATCTTAGATAAAAAGTACAAGAATTTATCTCCACGCCAGGGAGTTTTAGAGGAGAAAATGGAAACCGGCGCTGGGTGATGAGGTGGAGCTGAGCAAGGTGCCCGAGCAAAGATCCTGCAAACGCTCCCAGCAGAGAAGGGACCAAAACGCCGCAGAAGAGTGTGCCGGGTGGCAGAGCAGCTGCAGGACACAGGCTGCTTGGGCCACGCTTTGGAGAGAGTTTAGTGATGAACAGGGCTAACAGGCACGGCCCAGCTACTCACCCACCGCCCAGTATTTTCCCCAGACTTTGAAATAAACCTCCTAACATCAGAGATGCCCAGTGCCCGTTGTAGGAATGCAAACCACCCCAGCTACTTTGGCAATGACCATCAAACACTTTTGGGCAGTTTTTAAAGACATCAGTAAGGATAAAATGAAGAAAAGCAATACTGATTTTAAAAGCTATGTTAAACATTTGCCTTATCACGCAGCCACTTTATTTTAATGAGGTTTGTTTTACTTCTGGTATTTGCTTTGTCACACAGTGTAAGGCTCCCCAGTATCTCTGCGCCAGATAAATGATTTCGCTTGATCAGGTTGGGGCTGTGCATACTGGGGGAAGGTGCTGGTGGACACCAGCCAGGCAGGGCACACTGGCAAACGCAGCTGCCACTCCTGCCCTGTCCCACCGAGGGCAAGCAAAGCCTTGGCTTTCATCGCACAAAAGCTTTGAGTCCTGTAGCTCAGCTGGCTTCGGAGGGAGCCACATGCCGATCCCACAAGTGGGAACACAGCTACAGGATTTTTATTTATGGTGATATTAAATATGTAACAATCGTTCCCCAACATCAGAGTAATAAACATCACGGCTCCATCTGATCTGAAGTCAGCAAGCGTGCTTCTCACATTCACAGGGAGAGACAAAACGCTAAATTATTTATGCTCTGAATATGAACAAATATAGAGGAATAAGTTAATTCGGTAGAATGCAGCAGAGCAGATTCAGGGCAGATTATTGTACATCCTTCAATCAAAACATACTCTCCCATTACTCTAAACAATAGTTTCTCCTCAAAAAAGAAAAGTGGGCTAAAGAATTCTAATTAAAGGATCAGCAGAATAATTTCTGACAAGTTTTTTAGATCTGACTACACATGTAGAATCACCACCCCTCTAATCGTGGCACATTTATTGGGATACGGCACCGGTGCTGTGCAGAGCACGCCGACTGCAGCCATCAAATTAGGGAAGTGGTGGTTGAATGACTTTCCAGGACATGAGCAGATTCAGTTGGTTGATAGGAGCAAACATATTCCCAACTATGTTCTTCAAAACTCCTCCTAAAACAAAACAATTCTATCCTGGCCACCAAATACCAAAACAGCAGAGGAGAAAAAAAAAAAAAAAAAAAAAAAGAAAAAAAGAGAAATTGAGCCACCTTGCCTCATATTTTTTCTCCTTATCCCTGATGGTAACAGACTTTTCAAACCCAGTGTCTGTCTCAGCAGACCCTGCCCTGTTCCTCACACAGGGTGCCACCTCCTCTGCCAGACAGTCCCGCCTCAGACCACGTTGTCTTCTGGTTTGGGCAAATCATTGCAAGGACAACCCAAAATTTTAAATTCGGTGTTTTCATTGCTCCTGCATAAGGTTTCCTGAGGTTTTATTCAACATTCCCCTTGCCCATACAGAAGGCTGTAAATACCACGTTAATGAACTCCTATTATAATCATTAGAGCTATTAACCGAGGAGGGCTGGGAAGTTTCGGGGCTGTTGTGCAAGCCTGTGCTCTGGGGAGCTGCAGATTCAGCCACCGCCTCATCCTCAGCCCCAACCCTGCTGCTGAAGAAGAGGAAAAGTTCTCTGAGTTTGGGGTCCCCTATGGCACTGCTGCCACCGATTTTAAACACCCCAGAAAGCTCAGTCATTAAGCGAATGAATGAAGGATGCTCCACAGCTGCACAGAAACCTTCCTGCTTTCCAAATAAATGCAGAGTCACTGTTACACCTTCCACACTGCCCCGACACCTACGGCCAGTATTAGCCAAGCATCTGCCATGCCCCGCTGACGTTTCAAGCTTGGCAGGAATGAAAATCCACAGGGAAAGTGGTGCAATTGCAGGAGGAATGACAATTATTCTGGGGCAGGAATGCCTTTGGAGAGTGATTTTCCAGCAGCCACACCAAGCCCTCTACTACCCGCATGTGTGTGCATGTGACAGGGAGGAGATGAGGAAGAGGGGATGAGAGCTGTCCTTCAATTTCTCAACAGTTTAACTTAAATCCTTCATTCTGAGCCTAAGTACTAAATCAGGCTCAAGACAGGAAAAACTTAATTAATCTAGAGGTAGCTAAGTTCAAAGTGCGCCTGGGGTCAGCTTGCTTCTCTCCTTCACTTCGGAGGTACAGGGTTTACGGATAATCCCCGTCTGCTGCAAAATGACAACTACGCGGTGCCTCGTATTTTCTGACAGCAGCTAAATGTGAAGGGCTCCTTTCCTTCCACTCACCTTTTTAAAGCTGAAATGTAACTGAGGGCCACAGGGGTTTAAAAGACCATGCACAGACGGGTGACACCAGGTACAAGCTCTGTGTCTACTCTGCAGGCTCCCCCAAGTAAGGCTTTTGAACGTGGGGTTTACGCCAATCCCACTGAAACTGAGAATTACTGGAGATGAGCAAGAGCTGCGTGGTACCCCCCGAGGTAACAGGCCAAGGGAGCCCACTGCAATCTGCTTATTTACCATCTCCACATCCACCAATCTACCGTTCAATCCAGGGAACTGAATCATTGTAACAAACACTTCATTACCTACGTGGACAGAATCACTCAACAATTTAACCAATACCAGCAGCCATCAATTCTCTGTTTAAATACCAGCAGTGGTAATGCCATGGAAAGTAGAACAAAGTCTTTGTGGACTACCTGGCTTGGCAGACACACCTTGTAAAGCTGACCAGATGCTTTGTACCAGCCTACGGACTCACATAGCCTGATCCTTTCCACACGAGCTGTCACGTGTTCCTGACACCAGTGCTGGTAACAAGCAGCCAGACATTTTTCTCACGTACAGACGAGATAGTCACAGTTTATGTGTTCTGAGAAGGGTGCACGGGGGGTATCCCCCCGGCTCGAGGAAGGAGAGCCTTCCCACAAGACATGCAGCAGACGAACTTCTTTCTGCCCCATAAAGCACAAGCTGCTATGATGGTGTTTGTCCTTATTCCCAGCCAGCTGCCAGTAGGCTGGGGCAGTTTCTTCTTCAATCCCAGAGATGTTTGGCTGTGGATCATCCACTCAGATTTGCAGTGTTTTGCCTGGGATGAATGCTGGGTGTAGAGTGCCCACCCCTGCCCCATGGACTGACCCGAGTCTCGACTCAGAGAAGGGTTGGGGGACGTGTCGCTTTTGGCTTGACACTGGAGCACTGTGACACCTCAGCTTGTTCAGTCTGCAAGAAAAGCCTGAGGGGCACGAGGACTGCACATACTTAAGTACAGGAGAAAGACAAGAGCTGTTCAAGCTGCAGGGCAGCACTGGTGAAACAAATGGCCACAAACTGTCTGGGAATAGATTCAGACTTGAAAATCAGAAGAGGGCTTTTAACCATGAGAGAAGTGAAATTTCAGATCAGCCTTCCAGAAGGAGGAAGAATGGGGGAGAAAACCCATGGTTAGGAAGGATATTCTAAAACATGGTTGTCAGTAGCAGAAGCAGGTCTGGATCTGCTGAAGGAAGAGGTCCCTTCTGGTCATATGGAAAATGGCCTGGCTGCTCTAATGATTTCCTAGGACAGCATCTCTGGCACACACAGAGATGTGAAGCCAGTTCTGGGATATCCTTCCTGGAGGTCTGGTGAAGAAGGACCAGCTGAGACAGAGGTATCTGGCACCACAGCAGCCCTTGCATGAGGAGTGCACATTAGGACAACCTGAGAGGCTGTGGTCACTTAGTCTGAGGCTCAATTAGCTCCCATCTGTCCCACAGTGTCAGAAAGGAACGTACAGATGGGACAGGAGCCCCACGGCCGTCTGGTAACCTTGCTCAGCATCTAACTCCACCAAGCAGAACGGCTGGAGGGAAGGGGATGGAGGGAAGGGGATGGAGGGAAGGAAAGGGTTGGGAGAAGGAAAGGGCTGGCTGGTCCCCAGCCAGGAGAGGGCAGGTGCACAGGGCTCCCCAGGGGCTCCCCACACGCCCTGCAGTGGGATCTGTGCCAATGTCCCATCACCAGCACCTTCCAGGGAAACATTTGTTGGAGCTGGGGTGGTGAGTTCTACCCCATGCCTAAATAGTAAAGCCAGCATTTAGTTCCTTCATCTCCCCACGAAGTATCTCATTTCAATTTAATTTCACAGTTGTAATGGATTTTTCAAAAATATTCGAGAACATATTTACTTTCCAACATCTTATTTCCTTTCACATTTGAAAAAACTTTCTATCTAATCCCCCAAGTCATCCTACAGTCTGAATAATTTCAGGTTTTTAATCAATAGCTGTCAGACTTGTCAAATTACTTTAGGGACCACAAAGCAATTTTTAAACATTCATAAACCCTCGTAGAACAGTTAAGTGCACTGAATTTTAAAAGAAAGAGGAACTGAATAACACTGATCAAATAGGATTATATTCTGGCAAATTATAAATTAGTTTTTTTATGAATCACAGCTACTTATCTAGTGTCAGGCTTCTACTGCTGTAGGAAGAAGGGACTGTTCACCTCTAGAGAAAGAAGCCTTTTTTGCTTCTGACCCTCTTAATCGGGAGCAGGATGCAACACTTTTTTTTGTTGTCCTCTTTAAAAGCCACATCGTTATCTACTGAGCTACCCTGGGGTTCTCTCCATCACCCTGCTGCCTAGGCCAGAGGTGGCCAAGCTGCTGCTCCAAATCTGTACAAATGCCTCTTGGCTCCTGGCATCATTCCCATCCCAGTCTTTGCTTCCCAGTGTGCTTCTGGCATGTGAATCTGTCTGACATGTCAGTCTAGAAATGAGGGTCACCAGGAGTTCTCAATTTATTGCACATCTGTACCCAAACCACGGCCTGAACCCTTTGTGGGGATGATTTTCCACATTGCACTAAGTCAAACTATTAGATGAACGTGGGAGCCTGGGCTGCTGTGGCCTGTTCTGTGCTTGTTCAGGGAATAAAGAGAGCTCAAGAACGTCTGAAGAAGTCAAACACGTTTATCCAGAAATGACTTTATACACAACAGTCCCAGTTCATCATCCCAGCATCTTTCTTAAGTCTGAGGGATGTTGCTGGCATAGGGGGAAAAAAAAGGAGCTTCATAGCTACACCAAGAATGCTGGAAGCCTTCCAGGAAAAAGTGCTGCTCAGATCAAAGACGGGATGAAGGATGATCAGAAGAAAGGAACATTTCAGCTGGCCACATGCAGACTAACAAGTCCTAACCCTCCGCCCTCCTCCTTCCAGCTGAATTTACTCTTCCACTGCTTCAGAACTGCCCCAAATGTACCTGCACTTCTGGTCCCATGTGACATTGTCTCCCCCTGCAGCAGGTCTCCCTCCATTTTAATGAGAAGAGCTGGGCACCAGCACAGAGCACACACGGAGCCTGAAGAAGGAGCTGAACCCCATCTGTGGCACTGGATGCATCATGACACGAGGGAAATTCCCACTCCTCAGCTACTGAAGGCAGCAGGAAGCAGGACCGTGTGTTTTCCTGAGGCAGAGCTGCCGACTGCTCAGGAATGGGCACGGGAGCCAGGCAGGGGCGTGCGGGACACAACCTGCCTGCCCCAGGCAGGGCACAGGGGGATGCAGCTGTGCTGTGGATGCCACAGCTTCACATCCAGCACATCCAAACTCCATCTTTGCAATCATTTCCCTTATCCTGTGCCTTGTTTCCCTGTTGCTGGTGTGCATAGCTCCACAGACACAGTCAGCGCTGTCGGTTCTGCAAGTTATGCTTCCACCCCCCAGACTGCTGCCTAGCGAGATATTAAACACATTCCCTGGCTGTCTTCATCTGCTGCAGATGTCCTTTGCCAGAGATGTGCAATTTTATCTGTTAAAGCCTCTAAATACCAAACAATGACTGCTTTTAACCTTTGTGCTGGTTTCTGGTTCCCCGCGGGACTCTTGCCGTTGCCATCTCAATCAGCACAGTACTGACAGCAACAGGAGGGTCCCATCTTACCCGGTGCCGCCGCCGCACACTGGCAGCCTGCAGTTGCTGCTCGCTTGCCCAGGCTCAAATGCCCCAGAGCTGGATATCCAGCAAACACAGATTTGGATCTCCAGCTGACCTACTTTGGACAATGGGTCGATGTCTGAACTGTCGCTCTGGAAGCTGAACCTGTCCTGGCTTTGGGCGGCCTTGTTCCTAGAGCCCAGGTGGCCAACATCTGCCCCAGCTGCTCCTCAGCCTTCAGCTGGGGTCTGGGAACAATGAACACACACAGCTCAGCACCATCAGGAGCTGGGACAGGAGAGCTCAGGATCTGCTGGCTGGTCCAATTCAGGACACGTGGGACTGTCTGACTGATTCACACTGTCGAGCTTTTCTTCCAGTTCAAATTGAAGATGCAAAAATATTTCTCAGTGGGAATACTGCAGCAAGTTCAGATGTTTTTAAGGCTTACTTCGCTTTTCTTAGCGAGGTGCTTAGTAGGTTTATCAAGATATACATCACAGACATCAAAAGTTTATTATTCTTGTTTAGCTTTCCCGGAATTCCTTTTACTGCTGTTTGCCCAGTGAACTACAAAACCAAACACGCTCAAGCACACGGTGCCAACATACAGAAGCTCGTACAAACAGGCGGGTGATTACGGGTAGTGTACATTCTAGGGCAGAACAATATAGTCTCAAGATCTAAATAAACAGCAAAGAGCGTAACAGGACACTGAGCAGATCAGCCCAGCACAAGCGAGGGAGCTAACTCCTCCTTTCAGCCTAAATGATTAACCCCCCTGAATTACTCTTGATAAGGATCCAAACATTTCATTACTTTGCATTAGTAATAATAATAATAAAATCAGAGTGCTTTCTGCTATGAGATGCCCTGCCCAGGGATTCGTTAAAGGACATTTAATTACAGGGCTATTTCATTAAATGTAAAAATTACACTAAGGAAAGGGGCTGTGATTTGGAAAAAAAAAGTAACAAAGAGGCACTTATAGAGCATAAACACCCTAAAAGAAGCACTGAAGAGCAATTTCTCCTCTTATTCAGGGACAGAAACCCACCTGGGACTTTACCAGCACCGTCCCAGCACACGTGGCATGGGCAGGACTGTCCCAGCCAGCCCAGGACCTGTGTGGAGCTGGGATGGACTGGCCAGCACCTGTGGGCACCCCACTGGTGGATGGGTCATTCTGGCCATGGCCACTCTGCTCCCCCAGATCCCCCTCAGCATGGCCATCGTGCCGTGCCGTGCCATACTGTGCTGTGCTATGCTCTGAGAGGCCACAGATCCTGCCAGCCCCTGCCAGGCAGCTCAGCCCTCTCCTACCTGGAACTACAACCAAACATGACCCTTAAAAGCTCAGACTTCAAGGAACCAGGGGTATCTCAGGAAAGCTGGGACCAGCTCAGCAGCCCTGAATAAACCAGTGTCATTTTGTTTGAAACAGCTGAAATTCTCTCACCATTTTGCATTTTTTTCCCCCTTTCACCTCTGGAGACTTTCCCACACAAACAGCTGCCTTCTCGGTTCGGATTTGCTCAGCACGGAGCAGCAACGGGCTGGGATTGCTCTGCGTGCTTGGCTGTAATTCAAAGAATTAATTAATAAATAACATTCGTTACCACAGGGGCACTGCCAGTATGAAAACTACTCATCTTAAAAATCACAAGACAGAGCAGTTTGAGTTCAGGCAGCTGCCAACGTTGGGTGATGCTGTTCCTCCAGCAAGACACACGGACTGGTCATGCTGATCAAACCAGAGAGAAGCTGACTGAACGAAATACTGTCGAGCAGACAAGGGGGAAAAAGCTCATCAAATGGAATAAGAAAGCTGAAACAACCACTTTGAATGTGGATTTTAACTTGGCCATAGAGTCCTCACTCTGCTTCACCATCAGCTGGGTATATTTCCTTCCCTAGGAGGGCAAACTGGAGGCAGCACGGAGCTGCCCACCCACCAGCTGGGTGTCCCAGCTCTCCCCATTGCTCTCCCTCCAGCGCTGCTGGCAGAGGAAGGCTTGGGAGAGAGTTCAAGTGTTGGCTTTTCAGCAGTTTGTGCTTATCTGTATTTGTGGAAACATTTCAAAAACTCCATCAGTGCCTCAGGGAGCTGTTTTGTAGTCTGAAGGGACTGTGAGCTGGGAGTAACTGGGGAACCAGCCAGAGCGGTTCAGCTCCTCCGTGCAGAGGAGTGGGAGCAGATCAGATCCTACCTCACTTCAGTTCCCAGGTGGGTGGGAGGGAGAGGAAAACCATCAAACAGAGAAGCTGAGATCCGTATGAATGCACTGGGCTTCTCTTAAAAGTTCTTTATCCTGATGTTCTTTCCAGAACATCTCCCTCACACCTGCTTTTGGTTATTTTTTTTTTCCTCTTTTAAAATCACCAAAATCTTCCAAACTGTGTTTGCTTTACTTCCAAAAGTGACAGTTTCTCTAATATGAAAAATAAAATCCATCCTGAACAAACATTAAGAATAATAATGCCCCTGAAAGCCTCTACTGTCACAGGGTATTGCTAAATCAACCCCCCAGCCAGTTAAACTCTACCTGCCAGCTCAAGCCACCTCTCAGAGCCCAGCTTTGGGACTGGGACTAAACACTCCCTACCCAGCTGGGCTTCTACAAACTCTGGTGTTAATGGGCAGCAACACCCTCTGCTTTCAAACCCCATTGTGCTTTTCACAGCTGAGTAACTCCAGCCACCACCAGCCAGCTTACAGCTGTATCAGTAAATAAGACACAAAAACCAGCCGCTTGCCTCCGAGAAGTTACGTCCTTGTCATCATCTCTACAAGGATGCTCTGAATAAAGATGGATGTGTAAAGAGCACGAATACATAAAAATGGAGAAACACTGTTTGAAACTCTTCTGAAATGCTCAATGATGCAGGAAGCTTTTCTAGGTGGAAAAGAGGAGAAAATAGCACGTAAAGTGCTCAAATACACGGCCGGTCCTCCCACGGAGGAACACGTTCTGGAGCCGCGCTGCCCAGAAATGCAAACGGCAACGGGATGGGTCCCGGAAGTCCAAGATCCCAGGAGTTATCCTGTATTACAGCTCGTTCCTCTCATTAAAATAATAAATCTGGTTTAGGAATACGGTTCCATGTAAATACCAGGAGATCTGGCCTTAATACCTCTCAGCTTTATAATTAACACCAACTTTAGTGTCTATGAAGGCTAAGAGGTCTCTGGGGTTCCTGATCAGGGAATATGTCTATTTAAGGCCCAGATTGATGGTGTTTTACAGCTTTGTATTCATCAGGGTCTTGGGGCTCCAACAGTTTGGTTCAGGGGGATCTTCTTGTGGTGCAGAGGCCACGCACAAGCCCTGGCTCTCAGGTGGTCAGCGGGGCTGCCAGGGCAGGGGAGAGCCCCCAGCATCATTTGCAAGCAGCTTGAAGAAGCAGAGATGGAAAATGCCCCAAGGTTCTAAGATGGTGTTTAAAAAAAGAAGTTCCATTGAGAAGCTACTGCTGGGATTTGATTCCCATTGGCATTCCTGGGAAATTTCCTTTTTCTAACTAAAGGTATTTTAAAGTAAAATGTCTTGCTTGTAGGTGTACTGGTGCAACCCAGTGAAGAACGCTGCGTAATATCTTTGTCAAAAATAAAGCTCCATTATCTTCTAGGCCCCGGATCTGTTGCAATCACAGCAATGGAGATGGGTGCCCCAAGGAACAGGAGCTGTACCAACAGATAAAACAAAGAACACTGCAGAGACTGGCGGGTTCAAACGCAAACCACCACAGCCATCCACTCGCTCAACCTCTGCCATCAGTGAGACAGGAACGCAGCCTGTGCCTGCTGCCTTGAAGAGGAGCTAGGAGGACTTGCACAAAAGCAATTAGAAAACGTTATCGATGTGCGGACACGACTGTTCCAAGAGCCTTTTCCTGGAGGCTGCTGGGCGGCCTGACTCGCTCCGTGGCCTTTGGCGAGATGCTTATCTGCTCTGGCCTTTCATTTGTTTCTAGCCCAGTATCCCACAACAAGCTTCTCGTCCATCTAATACGGTATCCTGCCTCCAGCAGTGGCTAATAGCTGATGTTTCAAAGGAAGGCAATCTTGTTAACAGAGGGAAAATACAGTTCCTGACCCTTGAAGGCAGGCAGGCAGAGCCCTGAAACTTTTGATTTATTCTTCCTGCTGATGTTGGTTGCTTAGCTACAAATATTCTCAATGCTCATAAAAGGCTCTCTCCCTTACTCCTCCTCACCGCTGTGTTTTAAGTCCAGCCACAGTTTATTTTTCTTGAAACCTAGGTGATGAAATTTCATGTTGGTGTTACATCGGAGATGTAGAATCCCCTGCTCCCTCCCCAGCGCCTGGGTAATTGCCATTAGCATGAAGAGGAGCAGAGGAGAGGCTCCATTCCCTGCTGAGGTGACCAGTCACCCTCCAGCACCAAAGATGGGCAACAGTGCCCAGGTCTGATGCAAGAGCGCTTGTAAAAAACAGAAAGGAAAAAATAAAAGTGAGAACTAAGCCTGATGAATCAAACTGAACCTGCAGGTAAAGCAGCTCTGCTGGCAGCTCCTTGCATGGACCCATTGAGGCAACACCTCAAAATCTGATGGGTGTCTGACTCTGTGCTCAAGGATGGGTGTAGCTGAAGGGTCTTGGGGAGCAGCACCCATGAGCAAATTAGGCTGGATGTGCTCAGCTGATAAAAGTCAGCCATAAAAATGAGCAAAGCATCCCGAACACACAGCGACATCCTCCACAGCTCTCCCTCTCCCCAGCTGCCTGCAGAGCACGGCAGCAGCCTGACAGCTCCACTGCTCCCTCCTCTGCAGGGCTTCTTGGGGAGGTACTGTAAAATGGGAGCATTCATTAAAACTGAGGTCCAGCCACCATCTCCCACCCCTACCCCACATCCACGTGAG
The DNA here is from genome assembly GCA_024605025.1 of Megaceryle maxima. Lineage (NCBI taxonomy): Eukaryota > Metazoa > Chordata > Aves > Coraciiformes > Cerylidae > Megaceryle > Megaceryle maxima. The sequence continues at coordinate 238,000 of JANHGN010001496.1, read as the reverse complement.
GGACAGGAAGAGGCCATCAACAGGTGACATGAGTCAATAGGAAACAATGGTCTGGTCTCAGTCAGGGATAAATGAAATTACTGCAGAAACAATAACCTCACACAGCTACCCACAGGAAAACAAAGCAGTAGGTCTGGGTAGGAACACTGGGACAATTGGTAGCACCAGCTGTGGGGAGAGGGCAGGCAACAGAATTCAAACGTGGGTTTTTTCCTGACTGCTGAAATTAGAGAACAATAAGCAAAACCTCTCTGGTAGGAAAGGGAAGTGGCTTAGCAGCAACACATGGCCCCGGCCCCTGACTCCAAAGCCCTGCCAAGCTCTGGAGCAGTGCGAGGGGTCCGGGGGCTGCAGGTGGGAATGGTCAACTGCCACGGGAGCAGTACTCTGACAAAACACCCACCCGCTGCTCCGGCCTCTCCTGCTGACTAGGAAGATGGATGCTGCTGTGGGTTCATCTCTGAAAAGTGCTCCGAGATCTCTCACTGCTCACAGAGATGGCAGAACAATATCCAGTATTGGTAAGGTTTTTATGCTTCTGCTCTGTGATGACTCTTTACTCTGTATTTTAGAAGCCACGCCTGTCTGTCCAGCTGTCCGTGTGTACACACAGACAAGTGAACGTAACTTCCTACAGCAGGCCAGGGGTTGCTGCCTGGTGCTCAGGGAAGAGGACGTCAGCTGACTCAACACCACCAGCAGTTTTTATTGGCCTCGTGCAGGAGCCAAGAGCCGTTTTTAACCCGTTTTTCTGCAGCACAGCCCCCTTTAAGCAGCTGGAAGTGCTTTAAAACCAGAGCTGAGACACTGTTGCTGCTGTGTAAACATGGAAAGGAAGAAACAGAGTTTGAGGCAAAGGCCTCTTGGTCGCCATGAACCTCTTGCTGAAATCTAAAGAGCAGCTCCTGCACGGTTTGTTCTTTAAGCCTCCAGTAGACCAGCAGCACCCAGCTCCTCCCAGCCCAAACTGGAATGCAGATCATTCTGCAATTCCAAAATTACCAGACAGGAGGTAACAGAAAAGAGCAGAGAACTGTTAGTGCTGCCGCATTCTGATGACTGAAAGCTGGAGCAACTTGACCAGCAAAAAGCACCTTTTGGGCTAATGGTGCCTCATGTTTGGTAAGCAGGTAACAGAGGAGACAGAAGCACTGGAAGCCAAGGGGCTCTTGATCAAACTTCTCTTTTAACTAACAACCTTGCAACAATGCCAAGAGCAAAGCGGAAAGCTCCCAGTCAGCACTGCACTGCAATCAGTGATTAATTTGTTGCATGATGCTTTGCTTGCTGGACATGACAGAGCTCATAAATTCTCATTTTTATTGATGTTGTCCCAGCTGAGGGGGCACGCTGGAGAAAGCTGGCTTGTGCCACGGGTGTCCTGAGCAACGACCTGGGGATGGTCAGGGAAGCACAAGAAGCCAGGACCATTGATGTCACCTGGCTGGGGATCACCCCATTTATCAGACACAGGGTCAGTATCCCAGTCCCCCAACACACAGAGGCACAGCGTGCATACAGACACACGGACACACACGGAGGAGGTGTCACTGCTCCCTCGGGGCAGCAGTTCTCTCAGCACCCAGCAGAAGGGTGTTACTTAGAGCACTCTCCACTCAGCCCTGTCACCTGGCTCCTGAAAGAAACTCCAGTTTCAGTGACAACACCCCCGGGAGCTCTGCGAGGCTAAGCCTGTGGCACTCTACAGAAGGAAACAAGGCCTGCTGGTTGTACAGGTAAACATCTGACCTGGGCTTTGGCTGGGACAGCCCCGGTCCCACGCAGGAGGCATCGCTGGCGTTGCTCTCTTGTCAGGACCTATTGTAAATTAACGCCCTCGGTTCCACTCGTGTCCACCATGACAAGCCCTGCTGAGGACCACGAGCTCATCAGGCACCAATGACTCTCCTCACTACCTTTCATATCCTCTCACACCACTTTTCCTAGATGCTGACCACCTTTCCCAGACCCCAGCAGGGGAGTTTGCTAACGTGCAGTCAGAGCTGCTGGGAGGGAAAGAGCGATCGAAGAGCAAACAGCACTGCCAGGGGGGACAGGAAGATGGGAAGTGCTCCACTGGGACAATAACCTTCGGGAAATGTCCTGCGCTGTGACCATTAGTCCTGCAAGTGGAATGACTGACTGGAATCTCTGCACTGGAGCTTTCTGCTCTCTCCCGTGGGACAGCACCACGTTGTGCAACCCCTTCGAGAACATTCCCATCCGGCACATCAGGCAATTACCTTGCAGGATATGACAGACTGCTTAGAGGCTTTGTAAAGCCTTTTTATCGTTTAATCAGGCTAATTCTTGGTTTTATTGTCTTTGCTGTAAATCTACTGGCTGCAGCCCAGTCTGCATCCTGCTCTCTACTGGGAACTGGAGTGTGCGAGACCCTCCCATGGCAGGAGGGCACTGGCTGCCACCTCTCATTGCAAATAGTGACACAAAACACAGAGCATCTCCAGTGCCACCAGCAAGGTCCTACCCGGACCGCTGATCCCCACAGCCCCGCTGGCTGCTGCTGGGACACATGGTGAAGAAAGTGCCCCCCCAGTTGGAGCCTGTTATCCCCCCCGTTATTGGGTGCTGGTATTACAGTAGAGGGGACAGCATAAGGAAAAAGAGACAAAGGCTCTGTTCAAAACAAAACAAAACAAAACAAAACAAAAACCAAACAGAAAATGCTTATATGGCAAAGGGGTGGAAAAAGGAACCACTGCTGTGGAAAGGGAGAACCTCTTAAAACAAGTCTTCTGCTGTGAAAAATGAATAATCCTGAGTATCTGACACAGTCACGCTGTCTGGAGTGATTGGCAGCTCAGGCTCAGCATTTAACACAACTCCAGCAAACATCACCGCCCAACAAGCCTTAAAAATTGGGTCTCAAGTACCTAAAACTGGGACTGAGCAAATCAACGCCTTTACGTTTTGCTCTCCCAGGTGATACAACTCCGAGTTCTTTCAGCACTCTTCTCAACACAACTGACAGTTGTATCTTACATTATTAACTCTGTCATCAAATTGCAGGTCTTGAAATGGTGAAAGTCAGAAGAGAAGCAAAGCAAGAGGTGTTTCTGTACCATACCCAATGGAACTAAGGGGGGCTTTTAAATAACAAAAGGTGTTTTTCCCATCGCTTTCAGCTGGAGGAAACTCACAAAATTACTGAGTCCTTTCTCATCCCACTCACTGCCTACCCAGCTTCCCCAGCATGCACCCTGGGGCCACCACAGCCTGGCAAGTTGCTGTGATCAAACACCAGACGTGCACTTGGCTACAGCTCGGACTGGGAGCGAAGGGAGCACCACGCACTGGGGTTCATCGGAGAAACAGCGACGTCTCCGCAGAACTGAGGCTCCCCTTTGTCTACGGCGCTGCTTTTCCACCTCCCTGTTCTAATATTGTCACTAACAAGGCCACAGGAGGCAGCTCAGCCTCACAAAAGTCAACGTTCTTCTTACAAACCCTGTGGCAGCCTCTCCTCCCAGGCACTGCTGACGTGCCCAGGGACACCTCCCGCTAATTGCTGTGTACTGGGAAGGAGGACGGTGCCAGGAGCCTGGGCACAGTGGCGCAAAGGTGCTGCAGGGCCACATGTGCTGCCTGCCGGGTCCCTCCAAAGATCATCCTGACCCACCCCTGCTTCATCTGTGCTGCTCAACAGAAAGAAACTGAAACGATGACTGGGAATGGAAAGGAAGCAAGGACAGTCAACTCACTTTACCTCTGGATGGTAATGTGACTATTAATTACCGTTTGCTACATCAAGCTGTGACTTAAAGAGAACAACACAGACACAGCCCTGACCTTTCCTCCCTTGCTGCACACTCCTTCCCTCACTCCATCCTCCAACTCACCGTCCCAGGTCCTGCCTGGGGCAGATGCTCAATGTCCCTGCTGGGACAACTCAGCACCTGCCTCCAGCTCACCAGTCTGAACGAGCCCTGTCTGACCATAACAACTCACGGCTTTTGTTACACGTAGGTGTTCCCAGTTGTCTGTATTATTAGAAATATGCTTCGTTTATCAAACTCTGATTATTATTTGCTCCATATATGGACTAGCAAACGGCCAAAAGAGATTCTGCTGCTGCCATGTGAGACACCACGAGCAATACTGGTCACCCTGCTACTTTGGGGGAAAAAGAGATGGGAGGGAGGAAGTGTGTCTGAAGCCTAATGAGGTCACAAATGCTTGCCAGATTTTAATTTTAAATACTTTCTTTCTTTTCAACAATATCCTTTTCCGCTGGGCTCTGAAAAGAGCAGAGCTGGACAATTGTATGGGAAGCTGGGAGAGATTAACAATAGAGGAGGAGTGGAGAGGGGAGCCAAACCAGCCTATCTCCTTTTACGCAAAAATGAAACGCGAAAAGAAACAAATTGCATAAAGGGTGACTAACAAAGGCAGCTTTAAAAACTGTTCAGGTTTAGTCCTTTCAGGTTCACAGCAGGGACAGCAGGAGAGGACATTCAGTTTCATACATTACATAAGTTTTAGTAGATCTCCCTTTAAAGTTAACTCTGCTGCGCTCTTACCACGTACGCAGCCGCCTACACACACCCGGGACTGCTTGCAAACACACCCTACCCCAGTCCGTGGCCAATTCTTTGGGTTTTTTTGCAGTCACATGGATCTTTTACAATCCCTTTGAGCAATCTTTGAGCTCTGCCCGCGGCGCCGTGGCCGCCCCGCACGCTCCGCTCCCTGTGGATGGAGGGAGGGATGGATGGATGGATGTGCTCCCCTGGACACCGTGCTCCCAAATCACCGGGTCCCTTTTGCAGGACTATCGGGGTAATAGGGGAGTAAACATCTTTTGAGTAAACCATTTTACCCTCTGACTCCTACATCTTTCTCTCCCCAGGAGCGGCCAGAGAAAGCGCTGAACGCTCCTTCTCGTGGCGGGTGATTGAATGCAGAGGTTGGTTAGAGGAGCAGCTGCCTCGACCCCCACAGGCTGATTTCACAGGAAACGGCACAAACATCTGCAGCTCTGAACCGACTGACAGACCTGGGGAGATCCCCCTTCAGAGCAACCCCACATTTGACAGTCCAACGCCCTGCGAGCTGCCGTAGCCCCGGCAGCCCCCACCAGCTGTAGCAACGCACTGGAAAGGCTGTTTCCTCCAGATCTGCTCCCTGGCCCTTCTTAAAAAGCAGTACACAAAGTCAAAAGATTTTAAAGGTCCAGCTTTTCAGATCCGGATCAGGCCCTTCCAGAGCCAGCTCATGAAGGCGCAGGAAACAACTTTGTTGTTGATGTTCCATTGTCATTTGGTAAATCCTAGTGAACCACTGAAAAGGAAGGTAAGCGGAAAACAAGGAGACACTTACCCAAGGCTCCACGGGGAGGAAAAATAAAAACAGGAGAGAAAAACAATTCTGAGGTTCCCAGGAAAGTCAGCTCCTCGGGGAGCGGAGCGAGTCCATCGCCTGCCCCGGGTGGGTCAGCTCTGGGTGGTTTGTATGATTTAGCCGGCTCTGAAACCGCTCGCAGGGTCCCAGGCTGCCAGACTTCCTCTGCAGCTGATAGTGGGGTTATTAAAGTAAACTGACTATTGCCCTTTGTGAAAGGAGGTTTGGGGGAGGGAAGCTCAGCCCCTTCCCTTCCTTTGTAATTCAAACCCTTCCTTGAGGCTCCCTGCTCTGGAGGAGAGGCATCTGCTCCCAGCCCCTTCCCTGCTGCCGGGAGCTCACACAGGTACTGGCCGCGGTCCAGGCTGCAGGAGCCGCTCCGCATCTCTGCGTTCACACGGCAAAGCGGCTCGCTCCTAATTAAACTTCATCTAGTATTTTCCTTTCTCATCCGTTATTAGCGCAGTAGAGCAAACGCACAGGTGAGAAGCCAGAGCCTGCACACACGCACAGGCTCCTCTGTCCACACCTCTGATTAATTTTAAGATTTCATTTATTGAGGAACAGGCTCCCACCGCTGCCAAAACCTTCGTTACCGGGGGCACTTAGCCAGAGGATGCTACCCAGGACTGGACGCTGCTGGGAGGATGCTGGTGGCGTTGGAGGAAGGCACATTTCCGAACCCTCCCTGGGATGCGCTGCTCCCCAAGCCTGTCATTGCAATGTCAACATGCTTTCATAGGCACTTTCACTGGGATGGGGCAGCTCTGATCTTTATTACTTCCTGAAGGCAGTTAATCTTTAAAGCTGGAACTATATAAACGCTGTCATCAGAGCTTGCAGCCTCCTTCTATTGCTGTTTTCAAGTCACATTTTAAATTTTAAAAATAAAAATCGAGACATCCAGGAATATGTCCACAGTCCAGACATAGAGGAATTAAAGGGCATTCTCTTCAAATCCTCTTGAAATCTAAACTGTCATTATTAGCCATAGCCACTGCGATAATAAACTCTAGTCCCTGACAGCAACACATGTATCTCATCTCCACTGCGTTGCAATATTGCAGTACTCCACAATGACCTGGGAACCAGCTTCAGTCCCACAGATTTTACTTCACCCTGCCAATGAGAAAACTCTGGCACGTGACAGAAATAAAAGCAAAAACCCTGAATGTTTTGAGTTTCCATAACTCCCCGGGCCTCACTCTTTCCCAAAATCCTTCTTGAGGCAGCGATTTTTGGTCATTTCTGACAACAAATGTTTAGGTTTGCTGCTCTGGTGATGAGCACCAGCGGTGGGGACAGTCAGATGAGCTATTTTGGCCGATTGTACTCTTCCCTGACTTAATGAGAAAGAGCATCGGGAGGATCTGCCGTGAACCGGGGCTCACTGTGCTTCAGGAGAGCACCGAGCCAGGACTCATCATTCTTCTGAGTGTCTCTTGATTGAGGGAAGTTAAGTGGACGGGCAGAACTGCGAGGATGTTTCTCTTACCTCTCTGCTCAGCATCCCAATCTCAGGCCAACAGCTCGCCCACGACTAGTGAATAACCACAATACACATTTCACAACCCCTCCAACACAAACAAGCAGCTCGCTGATCTCCCCGGTGCGGTTTGCACAGCTGGCTCTCGGGACATGCGGGCACACGCTCCTCTCAGGCTGGGTCACTTCTTCCTGAACTCAGTTGCTCTCTCACCAGAAATCACACTGCAGTCAAAAATGAGGGACAAGAACGAAACCCTTTCTGCAGGACCCGCGCTGAAGCGCGCGGTCGGTGTCTGCTTTGGTGGCCAAATGCTGCTTCTGCTGGGCTCCAGCGGCTGCGTTCTCACTGACTTAGCAGGAGCAGGATTTGACTGGGTAGCAGCCGTTGCGGGGTAACTGGAAGTCCCCTGTTTCCTGGGATCCCTGCCTTGCTCGTGTTGACTGTGGGTTGGCTGCGCTATCAAACTGGCAGACAGGCAGGTCAGAACTCAGCTTAACTTACAGCCTTAGGGTACTACTGGTAGGTAAACATTAAATGACACATTTAAAACAGGGACAGTCTAAGATAAGACTGCTAAAAAAGAACAGCTAAGCAAATAAAAACCCCCAAACCAAACACGCACATCTATTGTGTTGTAAGACACACAGAGCTTGATTTTCTTCTGTATTACACTGGTTCAAACTAATTCCACTCATTTACTCTCTAGATACATGAGCATATTAAAACAAGAATTGACCCAGCATCAAATATTCCCTGTCTTAGGAATTATTCCCAGCTGCGAGTGACACAGAAGGTCCATGGGAGCCTGGGAGAATGTATCCATATGCAGGCTTATCTCTTCACTTCAGACCATTCATCATTCCTTGCCTGGAAGCAACAGTTAATTTACAATAACTCAGTGTCAAGATGGCAGTTTAAAATCCTCTTGAGGATTGCCCTAGGAGAAGATTTTGTCCCAGCTCTCTGTAGCCACTGTAGATTCAGCTGAGCCTCTTTTGAAGTCACTTAGTTTTAGAGCGTGATAGAAATAAAGCGAGCGAGCGAGCAGCCCTGCTAGGCTGTAGCCTGGGCACATCCAAACCCAGGGAAGGATCATCTCCCCAGTGCACATTCTTTGGGGATTTCATAAGTCACAGAAATTAGAGAGAGAAAGGAAGAATACGGCCAGTCAGAAAGCCCTGCACGCAGGGGAGATTATTTCCTTTGGGTTATTGTTTTGATACAGATTTAAGTAACATATGACTCTTGAAGAGTAGAAAATATTTCCCGCTTGGAGTGGAGAAGGTACCCCCTGGGCTAACATCAGCAGACTGGGCCTTTCTGAAAAGGCCACGTGACAACCAGACCTGCCCCCAAACCTTCCAAACAGCAATCCAGGTAAAATCCACAGAAGGACCCTCTGAGCAGAGCTAACAATGGACTGAGTCTCGACATCCCCTTCTCCTCTTTTCTCTCTCTTCCATTTGCTTGGACTCAGCTTTTATCTTTTTGTTTGAAGGACTCTGCTTACCACATTTAATAGCATCGATGGCCCTTACCTGTTATCAAGGACAATCTGCAGCTAGTATTTTAGAAAGCAGTTATTTATAAACCTGCAGGTAGTGCTGCAGACAATGGCTGACACGCCATCTATGTAAATCAGAAGGTGTCTAAAGAGGGTGTTTACAAGCAGAACGCTGCTAAAAGTCTGCCTTGGTTGCAGATAACAAGGCTGAGACAATGACAGATTTCCTTCCCCTCGCAGCCAAGAGCAGCTCCCTCTGATTGGCTTCGCCGTGTTTATCCAGGATGCTGGGAGAGAGCAGGCACCAAATATGCAATTAATTGGCAGTTTGCAAGAGCATATTGCCTAAAGATAAACAGAGTGGGTGATCGTGGCGTGTGGAAAATGGCTGAGTGCTGCAGATGTAGTGTTGACCCAGTTTAAAAAAAAAAAAAAAGGGTTTTTTTGTTGTTGTTGTTCTCTTGGAAAATAATTGTATTCAAATGAATACTTCTTTGCACGGTCCCTCTGGCCTTTGACTATTTTGTGTGTGTAAGCCAGTCCAGGCTGCTCCTTAATCTGGAAGTACTTAGGAAATTAAGAATTTGCTGAAAACTTTTACTGCAGACACCCGTGGAGCATTTCACCCACAGAAAAGGTTTTGTGCAGGAGCAGACCAGTACATTGAGACAGGGTGTTAATGGCCTTGACTCTTCACAGCGGGTGCTTTGCAGGCAGGAAAAGACAAGAGTCCTGGATCTAAGTCTAACTGGAAACCAGGTGATGTGAAAAGGAACAAAACGCCCTAGGACAGACCCAGGTGGGTGAAGGAGTCAGGTCTGGAAGACTAGAGGGGAGGACCCGGAGCAGGGCAACAGCAGATGCTCAGAAAGTGGAGGGTGCTGGGCGTGGAAGGTCCAGGCTCCGGCTTCTAAACATTGGCATGGCCAGACAAAAAGTCCCAAACACGACACTGACCACAGAGTCAGGGAAGGAAACACAGAACACGATAAGGGAGAAGACTGAATGCTACTTAGGAGCTCAGGATACACGCTGTGGAAAATGTGTTGAGGCTGGAAAGGGAAGGGGAAAGGCAACCTGAACACGATGCTAGAGAAGTTGGGTAGCTTGAGAGACCTCAGAAGGGTCAGTGCAGCAGCACGAACTTGTGAATCAAGCACGAGACAGAAATGCTACCCAGCAAAGCTCTCGCTTCCAGGAGAGAAGGTGCTAGAAGAAAAGTCCTCGATCGAGGCTTTCAGGCAACGTTCTGCAGAACAAAGCGGAAGCCCGCAGAGCTCCCACGCGCAGCAGTTACCAGCAGTGAAAAAATCAATGACCTCACAGGACAAAAGGACACTCGCCTCTCCCATCTTTTATATTGAGTGCTATAAAACTAAAGACCGAAGCATGTGACAAATCTCTCACTTCATTTTACTGAGCCCGCGCTGACCCAACCGGCGCTGTTCAGCGCCAGCAAGAAAACAAGTCGTGACCTGGCAACTTCTTTGCGAGGGACAATGCACAGAGATTGTATCTGGCCTGACCACTCTGACGACTTCAAAAATGCCTTTACAGGAAGTGCTGATCCCATGGAGAGATTCCTACGGCACGCTTTGGCTTGTTGTTTTTGCTTGGTACTTTCACTTTGTACTCAGCCCAGGCTGGGAACTGAGAGTGGACAGTTTCATCTGCAAAGGCAGCATCCTTCCTTCCTCCGTGCTAAGGTGATTCTGGGTGAATTTTTCATGCAGGGCTTAGTCCAGCTTCCCTCTGAATTCCCTGAAGGCCAGGCCTTAGCTGTGTACTGCAGAGTCTGGCATTGCAGAAGTATGGCAAAAAACTCGGCAGTGCTTTAAAAGAAATATTTTCCTTTTAGATCAAAGTTTCCTGTATTTGGGTACCTAAAATTAGCCAGCAAAATAAGTAACATTTTATTCAGAGATGTAGAACTTCCATTGATTTTAATGGATTCAGCATCACAGAAAAATAGGCCACTTATTTATGTACCTACATAAGCATTTCCATGCCTAACTTGAAGGAGCCAAGTTTGTAAACAGTGACCTTATGATTTAAAAATCATGAGACAACTCTGCACGCATCAGGCTGTTATTCCCTTTATTTCTGTCAGCAAGTCTCATTTGAGAGGTAGATTTCAGCTGTAAAATGTGCCTTTAAAGTTTCTTGCAATAAAGTCTCTTCTATTTGGCAGAACACTCTGGCACAAGCTAACATCTTCCTGAAGAGAAGCACTTGGGTGAATCAAGGCTAAGAGCTTTCTCACACCCCTTCGGTTGAGATGAAGGAGGAATCTTTGACTCCCCACAGAACATTTCTGATCCTGACAGGAATAATGGCTCAGCAGCACTGAAGAATATTTCTGCCTCATCACTTTATCCCAGGAACATACCATCGCATCTCACAGTACTTAGTGCTTCACAGCAACACCACTTCTCGTTCTGCAGCAGTCTGTGTTTTGGGCCAGACTGTTCAGGGCACAGGCACCAGCACTGTGGGGTGAACGGAGGGAATGAGGCCACCAAGAAGCAGCAAGATGATCAGACAAAGGTGATGTCCCAGGGAGGGCAGCTGTAAAGCCATGAGGCACAATCCTTGTGCTGATGTACACAAAAGGAACTCTTCAACCTGCTATTTATGAGAGGAACTCCTCAACCTGTTATTTATCTTGCAACTTATCTATTTTAATCTTGTGCAGCTGAATGACTATCAATGGGCTGCCATTTGGCTGCTTAAGGAAGTAGCTGTATAATTTAGCTCTGATTGTTTCAAGCACTTGGCAGGAAACAATAGATAAAAACTGACAGGACTTTCCCAGTTAACAATGCAAACTAATGAAGTGAGATAACTGCTCAGAGAAATATTGTGATGGGTGTCCACAGACTCAAATGAAGGAAAAGCAGCAGCAGGGTGGTTCCTGCGCTGCAGACCCTCGGTCTTGACTTGGAAGAGAAGTCCTCAAATCTTCCTTCTCTCTATCTACTCTGTGATGCTGGTTTGGTTACACAGCCCCGTACGCAAGGCTGTAAAATCACACTGGTTTAAAACACTCCCAGAGAGGAGCCATAAATGAGCTTGACTCAGAATGGCCATGCTTTTGCAATCCCAGTGGCGTTACCAGCAGGAGCTCACCTGTGGAATGCCACAGACCACTGGAGAGAAGCAATGGGGGAAAGCCCTGAACTCAGCTGAAGGGAAGCAGCACCAAGCCCCCAGCGATGAGCGTTCGCATGCGGGGCGTTTGCAGCGACAGTGCTGCCGGAACCCAGCACGGAACCGGCGTGGGGTGGAGGACTCGGACTCTCCAACTCGCTCCTAAAAGCAAATGCTGGAAATTGAACTGGGTAGAAAGAGTTACTGCCACCGCAGACAGCTACAGGCAAATTTATTTTCCTTTATCTTACAAACTGCAGCTCAGAGTCTGAATTATTCAAAGCAGGCTCCACTGACAGCTTCTCGAAGCAGGGGGGCACACAGACACACAGATGGCGACCGCAGTTCTCCCCTGCACACGGCATATCCCAAATCCCAAGTGTGCTTAACTGGACAATTAGTGCAATTTGTTAGGCGGGCAGAAGGCAGCGAGGTGGAGCATGCCGTGCTGTGCACACAGAGGGTGCTGGTACAGAGCCCCCTCTCCTCTTTGTATCTTCAGACCAAAGGATGCTGCAGAAAAGCAGAAGCCAACCTGCCCTGGCCACAGGTACAGGTTAGAGGATATATCAGTTTGGTTTCCAAAGTAACAAGTGACAGGACAAGAGGAAACTGCCTCAAGTTGTGCCAGGGGAGGTTTAGGTTGGAGCTGAGGAACGATGTCTTCCCCTCCAGGGTTGTCCACCACTAGCCCAGGCTGCCCAGGGCAGGGGTGGAGTCCCCAAGATCCCTGGAGGGGTTTGAAAGCCGTGGTGCTGAGGGACAGGGGTCAGTGGTGCCCTGGCAGTGCTGGGGGAACGGTTGGATTCGGTGATGACACTTTCCCCAAAAACCACGTGCAACCAGAGCATCTGAACTTGGAGGACAGTTGAACACTATGAACTAATTTGGTTTCCATGGTGAAGGACTGCAAAGCTTCCCTTGCCCTAGGAAGAATGAGAAGTTTTCATTTTCTGGCCCCGGGTAAAAGCATAAGGTAAATGACTTCTGGTTGGGAGTGGAGACACCTTACTTGTAGAAAACTTAAATTACACAGGAAAGTGGTGCAGATAGAGCAGAGTGCTGCCTGAGTAAAAAAACCCGGCCAGATTTTTGGTATTACCTGTCCAACTTTTCCATACAACTCAAGAGAGATCACCCTGACCCACGGTGGGGAACATGCTCCAGCAGCTCTGAGGAAACAAAGGGGCAAAGCCCTCGGCAGGCGTGAGAATGAGAATTGTGCCTGTGTGAACAGCCAGCACCAGCCCCAAGCAGGGCTCAAAATCCACTTAAACCCTGATATGGGAATATATTTCTATGACAGAGAAGACCAAAACTACATAGAGTTAACCCCAGAGTCTGGCTAATGAATGTATTCTCTTCCCAGTTACTTAGTATAAGTGTAGTTTTTCTGCAGTCATCATAACAGAATCCATCACTGCTGCATCCTCTGGATGTCATTAATAAATAATAAATGAAGCCACTCAAAGAGGGAGGAAAAAAAAAACCATAGCTCAGATTTTTTGGAGCACATTTGAGAGGCCAGGAGCAGCGACAGGCACAAAAGAAAAAGTCGAAAAGGACAAGCTCTGGGGAACACCAGCTTTGCAGTGTCATGGAGAGACAGGTGGAAAGGACAGAGGAAGCCACAAGCCCAGGCAGGGTCTGCTGGCTCCCCCCGGGTGGGCAAAGCAGGCAGAGAAGCCTGGGCAGCACTGGGCACCCCGACAGAACGGATAGAAAAAGCCCTGTGTTTTATGACAGCACCAACGTTTGCCAGAGAAGGTCAATATATTTTTGCTGTCAGCTCTTGGGAGGTTTCTTTTAACATGGTTTAATTGGGTTTTAGCACTGGTGAAAGCCCTGGAGGGACATAACTTGTGCTTAGTCACAGAAGAGTTATGAGCACTGACAACGGCAACGTCCCTCTCTTCGCACAGTCCACGTACAAACCAATTCTCTCCTCCCTCTCACAGCCTGGCCAGATCCCAGAGTCAATCTGCCCTTTCCTTTTCCTCTTTTGTTCAACACACGGCCCCGTCCATCCCAAAGGTTCCTCCTCCCTCGCACAGTTAACAGCGGGTGTGACAGGCAGGTGGTGTCACCAGCCGGTGGCACAGGAAAGCTGCTGGTCCTGACAAAACCGCCTGGATCTGCCAGTCCTCCCTCCTCCCTCATGGGTGTTCACAACCTGGCCTGGCCAGAGACGCCTCCTCCTCTCCCTTCCAGCCCTCCACATCTGTAAGGGCCACAGCAGGAGCTCCAGCTCTTCTCCACCACATTAATTAAAGCATCTCACCACGAGTGCAGGGTTTGGAGGACAAGTTTTGACCACCACGCTGCCTGCACTGCTCTTGAGTCAGCTTATCCCACCCCAAGCTGTAGGGAAGCATCCCAGGTAATGCCATCGGCATCTGACAGAGCAAATAAATAACAGGCATTCAGCTATTTCCACGGATTTCTCTCCTAAGACCTGCTCTTCTCCTTAGCTGCTTTATCCTCACCATGACTTGCAATTATCAGAAGGAGAGAATGAAAATAAACAGCAAGAAGAATCCCTTTTTTTTAAAGAGAAGTGACTACTCTCAAAGCAGCTGCTTCAATGTTAACTGGAAAAGGAAAAAAAAAAACCCAACCATCCAAACCCCAAATACAGGCACATCAAACACACCCTGTTGATTAGAGGAAAACATCTTCATCATCCTTTACCAAGTTAATCTTTTTCCCTGGCGTGCCAAGTCCAGCACAGGGAGGGGAAGTGAGCAGCTTCTCATTTCCTGAGTGCTTCTTAAACTATGGAAGATTCAAATTCATCATCCCAAACACAGCTCCAGCCATTTCTCTGCCTCTCTCCCAGACCCTCTGCTGGGGCCATTCTCCTTGCTTTGGAAAGTACTCTGAGCAGCGCGCGGCCCCGCAGGCAGCAACAAAAGGGATCTTTCCACCCCCTCGCCTCAATGAATTTCTTTAGTTTACTGTAGCCTGAGATGGGATTTCAAAACATGTCAGATCTTTCCAAGATCCTGTTCCTGTTCCCACTCCCTGCCCCACCCTTTGCTCTTCAGAGTGATCCTTCAGGGAGGCTGAAACTGAAATCTGCTTCCTTGCCAAAGAGTTTTCCTTTTCACCACCTACACTTCCACTCTCGCTTGTTGGGGGCCCCTGGAGCGCGCTGCTGCTCGCACTCCTTCCTGCTCAGCACATGGTCCTGGTTGGACTGGGACTGAGAGTGGAAGAAACCTGCTTCACGTCGCTTCTCCTGACTTTGCCTGGTGGGAAGGGGTTGTGTTGGTTTTTTTTGGGTTTTTTTAAGAGGATGACTCTTTACAGGCTGGGGATATTTCCACTGCATCGCTTTTTTGTTGTTATGAATTTGGATTAGAGGCATCTCCTTCCTCCTGACAGTTGCTGGCAGCATGCTGCAAAAATATGATTAATTAAAGTGTGACTATGAATCCACTCAGAGGCTTCGACTTTTCCTCCTCTAACATTAAACAGAGAAAGGGCCATTCAACAAAGTTCAGATCTTGAAGCAGATTTCAAAGTACGCTGCAGTTTAGCTCAGCACGACTAAGAAGGTTCAACCTTCAATGCTTAAAAGCTATGAGCCCTTGGAGAGAAGAGGCTTCTGCTTCTGGTCCAACCCCAAATACAGAAATAAATAAGAGATAAATAGCAAAGCCACGCTCAGAAAGGACTTCAGCAGCACAGCAGAAATACACTGGTCACCTGAGGGGCTCCTTCTCAGCCTACGTGACATTTTTACCTTTGTAAACACTTCAACCATAGGATACACGCAGTCCTGTTGCACTGAGGTTTTAGATTAAAACAACACATTCTGGCTCTTGCTCTGTGAGAAGCCACTGGAAATCCTGGAAGACCTTCAAAAATGAGCACTATGGTACTTGAAAAAGAGACACAACTTTACTAAATTGAAAAATTTGAATTTCCTAACGTGGACTTAAAAGGAGCTACTGAATCTTTAATGAGTGCAATATAGAGACAGCTCAACCTGAGCAGGGCTGAAGGTCTTCCTTTGAAGAAGTCAAACGTGGGGGGAAAAAAAAAAAAATATATATATAAGAAAAATGTCTTCTACATTCCAAGGTCACAAAAGGTTTCATGAAACCCTGTCTCCTTCCTGACTCTGACTCCCTAAAGTGATAGTCACTTGTTAATCCAGAGCACCTACTTGAAACCCAACATAATTAGCTGGGGAAAGGAAAAACATGCCAGACTGAAAAAGTATTTCTGTAACAAGGGGTTACGAGGAGCAATGTGCTGCAGATACAGATGGAAAATGGGCTATTTATTTATTTCAAGAGCACAGAATTTTTATTCATTAAATGCTCCTTTTAAGCTTGACATGTTTTAAGCTGTTTGGTATTCTACAGCCTTCTGACTAAGGGAGAGCTTGGAGGAAAGGATCTAGGATGGATTTGTTACTCAGTGGTATCTGTGGGGTCAGTTCAGAGCCACTTTTCCAAACTAGCTCCCACAGAATTTATTTCTTGTGTCCAGTATCATCTTCAACCCCCTCAGTCGGTTCCTCTGTCTACACCACATTTGGTATCACCACCCAGTTTGCTCCAGTGGTGAATGATTTGTCTCTGGAGAGCCTCAATGAACTGAGTAAACCTCTGGTTTGACTGCTGAATATCACAGGAGGTGACCCACTAGATAAAATGGGACGTTTTAACACGTCCAGGCCACAAAGAGCTCCCAGCACACGCAGGGTTCAGGGCTTTCCAAACACCCTCTGAGTTCTGCAACACAGCCCAGGGCAAAGCTGCTGCCACTGCTCTTGAGGCCACCAGCCCATCACCCAGCAGGGGCACTGCCCAAACCTGTGCTCCTGTCGAGCCTACAAGCAAACGTAGAAGAAATAACCATTTGCTTCTTAAAATAACAATTAAAATCAACGATTCTCTGTTGTTAGGCAAGAAGACAGGCTACGGTACGGCACCGGAACAGCTACACTGCCAGGCAAAGCCACACGTTCAGATGGTGCAAGACTAGGAAGGCATATTTAAAATGAAAGATTCGATGTTTGGGTGAGGGTAAAAAAAAATCATATACAAACTCTCTGAAAAGGCAGCAATTATTAGAGATTATAAATCTGCGTGCAATTTTATGTGATTTCTATTGATGTTTTCTATCTAATTCAGTTTCTATTAATTTTATGGCATGCAGATAAATTCTAGATAAGAGCATTGTGATGTGCAGAAGGTTTCATCCAACAGAAAACCCTTAATATGCAGTTTAAGGATCTCAGGTTCATTAGTAATCCTAGAGGCATCTTGTTTAATCTAGTTTATTTGCCTGGGACTCGGTACATCTGAGCCAGACAGGGCTCGGCAGCCACTGCCTTCCCTTCGGAGACACGCTTTGCTGTGTCCATGCCAGGCACCTCATGGGGATGAACCTCCTTTCAAGGGCATTCTCCATCCTCTGTACATTTACTGGAAATCCTAGGAAGGTCGGTTTCCCCTGGATTCCATCATGATCTGTCCTTTCTCCAGGCATTTTGATAAGAAAATAAAATTTACATCCAAACACTATCCTTCTCACCTGGCCATTGATTCACCCACTGGCAGTTTCAGTAACAAATTAGATCAATATGAATTATTGTCTGTGTGAACAGATGTCAAATCATACTATGCTACAATCAGATCAGATGACTGTTTCCTGGAAAAACACTGTTTATCCATGTTTAGTAGAGAAGGTTGCATCTGCTCAGCCAGAACCCAAAAGAGACGTCTCCCAGTGAGGCTTGGACACTGTCACTGCCTCATGGACTAAATCCTGAAAACAGCTGGGCTTACTCTGGGAAACAAAGGGTCTTTTTCTAGTTCTGTGCTCCATCCAACTTCTTCCTCTTCAATAGATTCGACTGTAAGAAGCCTAAAACTTACTCAAACTTTCTAGCTTTCAATTGGCATGAGTCAATATTTCATGGCCGTGACCCATCTCTAGTTTTGCCCATGAAAGACAACATCTCTCTCCTAAGAGAGCCCAACGGGAAAAACCAAAGCCACCACACCTTGCTCATGTTTGCCAGAGGACAAAACACTGCACCCAGGCTAGGATCTTCAAACAACACGCACCCATGCGGTCTCCCACTCTTTTCCCCCAAGCCTCCCTTTCCCCCATCAATCTCCCTGCTCTCAGCCCCTGACTGGGATCCTCAGGTGCTAACGGAAAGCAGAAGAGACCTGTTGGGTGATTGACTCCTCCAGCACATCCTCAGGGGCCGTGTCAGTAACGGGAGAGCTTTCACTGCTTCTCCAGGCAGCCAGCTCCAGACTGACACGTTGGCGCACGCGGGTAATTTCCCGATGCCTGCAGCTTCCCACCTTGTCCCACGTTTATCTGTCAATTATCCACCCTAAATTCTTCCGCCTCCCCACTGCTGACACCCTTTAAATACACGGTTATGAAATTCATCCTGTTATCTCTCAGCCGACCTAGATAACAGAACTGACTGCGCTCTCTGCTCCATTCAGCTGCTCCAGAACTTATTCCGACACAGATATTTCCCAAACTCTGCATCTGATCCTATCGAGGGGCTATGTTTAGATCACACATCAGGGCCTCGTCAGACGCCATCCCAAAGAGGCTCCGTCGTAGCTTTATTCTGCTCTGCTGCCTCCAATCTAGCTTGTTAACTGTTCCCAAAACCGAGTATATTTTAATTACTGTTTTCTGAGAATTGGGATTATTTTCCTTCTAAATATATTCGTCTGATTATCTCCAGGATGAAATTCATTTGGTTAATTACCATCCTTTTAATTTGTTTAAGACTCTGTTTCTGCTTCCTGTGCTGTAACACCTCCCCGCTAGCTCTGCCTGCGTTTATTCCGTGTCTGACAGGCTCCCATTTCAGGGAACAAACAGAAGGTTTCCAGAAAAACACGCACCAAACAAAGCCCTGGGGGCAGAGCCTGCAAGCTCACCTAAAATCCACCCCGAGAGAGAAACACCCATCAAAGGTGGGCATTTAGTGTTGATGTGCATAACTGGAGGTCCCGGTCCTGCGTCCGCTCAGCTTCCGCACGTCGTGGAACCCAGCGCCGGATGGTGGAGCCACCAGCTGTGGGCAGGGACAGGGGCTCTCCTAACATCACAGGCTCACGAGGACTCACAGCTTGTCCCCCAGTGTTCAAAACCCTCCCCAGCAGTGAGACAGGGTTTACAGGAGAGCAGAGCCTTCCAGAAAATGAGCAACAAAGACCTCACGTTGCTCACCTGCAACCACCCTGGGCCAGCACCCTTAGCTGCTCCAGGTTCTGTCTGTCCCCAGGTGCCATCACACATCTCAGACAAGGCTGCCCCAAGGAGACTCTCCACCACTCCCCACCTCCCACGTGCTTTGGCTTCCCCTCTCTGCATATCCCACGTCACCGGGGCTTCCCGCACCCATGGCCTCAACTCTCCTGGGGCCTCCTGCACCCTTCTCAGCCTCCAAATCCTCTTCCAATCTGTACACGTGGTCCAAGCTGTCAGACACAATCTTTTATCACATCTCATTCATTTGCCAAAACACAGCAGGTTTGTACCTAATGCCCGGCTTATTCTATCATCCTCTTATTACTACCCTGAAACAGAGGTAGACGAATTCCAATTTCATTATCAAGATCTCAGTTCCAGTCAATGACGCACATACTGGAAGAAGCCTCATGTAATGTTATTAGTTGTCTAAACTCTTCTAATAAAAAAAAAAAATAGATATCTTCCATGGATAATGCAAATGAGACCAACAGAGACATTAGGAGAAATTTCAAATCTTCTTAAGCCAATGGAAAAGCCTCCTGAAAGGAAAGGTCGTGGCACCAAATTAAATTACATACATAGACTTGAACTGCCGTGACATCAGACAGCACCCAGCAGCTTGGGAGAAAACAGAGCTGTACACAGTTACCACCAGACACCTACCCCCGACAGTCCCAGCCGGGGGGACGTGTACCTCGCTCTCGCTGTGACCTCAGAAAGGACGATTCCCAGTGCAAAGTTTGGTGGAACACTGGAACGGGTTGCCCAGGGAGGTGGTAGAGGTCCCATCCCTGGAGACATTCAAGGTCAGGCTCAACAGGGGCTCTGAGCAACCTGCTCCAGTTGCAGATGTCCCTGTTCCCTGCAGGGGGGTTGGATTAGATGACTATAAAGGTCCCTTCCAACCCAAACCAGTCTGTGATCCTATGAATGTATTCAGCAGCTCAGGAGGCTCTCCCCGTACTGCCCCAGCCTCAGTTCAGCCTCACCCACAGTTCTTTTCCACACCAACATATTCCCATCTTATTCAGAAAGTTGTTTGTCCCTTAGTAGGGCACATTTTCCAACTCGCTTTGTTGTGCTAAAAATTATGGGCTGTAAAGAATTAATGGCTGAATATAAATCAATTTAGTTCACTGAGAGAGTGCGTGTTTTACGTGGTAGAGGTTTTCAAAGAAAAGTAATTAGTTGATTTGGCATTTCAATCTTCAGAAGAATAAAGCAGCTATTTTTCTGCTTAGAGGACGTGTTTGAGCATGAGCACATGCTGTATTTTCTCAGACTGTATTAAGAAATACTATTTATTGGCTAGATGTGGCACAGCTGATAGCTCAAAGAATTGTTTCAGTTGGAAAAGACCTTTAAGATCATTGAGTCCAACCATTAACCCAGCACTGCCAATCCCAGCACTGAACCATGTCCCTCAGCACCTCATCTACGTGTCTTTTAAATCCCTCCAGGGATGGGGACTCCACCACCTCCCTGAGCCGTCTGTTCCACTGCTTAACAACCCTTTCAGTGAAAAAGTTTTTCCTAAAGTCCAACCTAATTAATTCTATTGTCTCAAGAAGATTCTCTGCAATAAAGATTTCACCTCAGAGGCTTCACTTCACTTTCCAAAGAGCTTGACTGGAAGCTTTAAAAAAAAGCCAGATAGTCCCTTTCTCTGCCAGGTGAGGGGTTTCTAAGGGCTCTTACAAAGAGATGGAACAAATGAGATGGAGTTCACTGCTCAGACCTGACCTCAGCAGCAGGCAGGATGGTGGGTGCCCCCAGCAGCTGTTGCACAGCCTGCCAGAACCCCATCAGAGGGTCCGGGTCTGCTTTTAAGCAAGGGGTGTCGAAGACACCGTGGGGTCTCGGCAGCAGGGCCCGCTGCTGCAGCTGCCTCGGGTTCCTCGTGGCTAAGCAGGGACCATCCACCCAGCCGCATTCAAAGGCGTAGCAGGGAAATGGCAACACCTCTGCCGGCCGGGTGCGCACAGAACAGCCCCGCTCTGCACGCGAGGGGCCCACGGAGCTCCGGCAGACGGTGAGGGATGATTCAGAGCGACCGACCCATCTCCCGGGGACCATTGTGTAAGATGTCACTGCTCTGCGCTTTGTTTTCCTCCCTCGTTGCAGCGTTCAGAGTACCTGAAGCCAGAAGGCTGTTTTGTGTGAGAACGAGCCTGTCCCACTGGTGAGCCTCTCCGCGCCTGCATCACGCGCACAAAAAATTCCATCTTTCTCCATTTGCTGAGTTTCACACGTTAACACCCTGCCTGTGTTTAGCAGGGACAAACCAAAGCCAGCTCGCACCACACTCGAGTTTGCTTTCCCCCTGCTCCCCACTAACAACTCATTTAACAGCAGCACAGCAATTAGAAAATCGATATTCCATTCAGACACGACCGCTCCGTCTAGAGCATTACTTAAGGAACGTCTCTTGCAGCCTCATCTTTGCCTGGACAAAGGATAAGGCAGGAAGGACACTCTGCCTTGAGGTTATCTGATTGATTTAAGATGATTTCTCTTAAGGCTCACGTGGTATTTGCCAAATATTTGAGGCTGGGTGTAGCCAGTGTGGATGTGACATTCTACTAATAAGCACCTCTGTGCTGAGGAGGGTGCAGATAAACACACTGGCAGAGAAATGCAAGCTTGCTTTACTGTTTAATATCATACCACCCACCTGAATAAAACAGAGCCTGACACATGTCATAAGGAATTACTCCAAGAATGCAAGGCCCGTAGGCATCGAAGCCCTATTTGTACTCCAGTTGTATTGACCAAAAATAAAATAAATAACTAACAATCACATCATCTTTGCTACGAAAGGATTTTCCAGCCATTCAAGCGCTTACTACATCGCTGTTACAAGCTCCCTTACTAGAAGTGCAAGGGCAACAAAGGGGAAGAAAATCAGGAACAAAGCAAACAGCAGAAATCACAGTGGAGAAATGACTCCAGTTTGCTGCGTTCCAGTTGGTGCTGGAGGACTCCAGCACTCGCCCTGCGCAGCCCAGCTCTGTCTTCCCCGAATTGTATAATTAGTGTCGGTGATTATTCAAGCAGGACTGAAAACACTGCCCATCTGCAGAGTCCGGGGCGGGAGCACTCTGCTTTATTTCAATGTTACTTAAAAAAAAAAAAAAAAAAAGAGCTGTAATTGCCGATTGTTGTGGTGGAAAACCACTCCCTGGCACGCAGAGAAACAAGGGCGGGGAGGCACTGTGGACACAGAGAAAGTCACCACCTTCCTGAGTCACTAGAGAGAGCAGCAACAGCAAAACTTCCCGAAGCTCAGAGCAAACCCAGCCACGCTCCTTCCCACCTTCTCCCGAGAAGCGACAGCCAGATGTGCGTGTTACTAAATTAAGCAGCAGAAATTCCCTCTGCGGGGAACACGAGTGACGAAAGCTGGACTGCCCCCAGCCACCCTACCTCCCGGGTTTGTGTGTGTGTTGTGAGAGCTGTAATTACACAATCTCACAATTTACCATTAGGCAGTTCTCAGCTCCTTACAGCTCAGCAGTAGACGCCAGCTCATGACCACAGCAAACAGAGTAGATTTTTGTTCTGCCACCTTACAGAATAACACGACCTCTTGGATCGTGGAGAAGGGCAGAGCAAAGAGGAGCTCCAGGAAAAGGAGCCACTGCTGACAAAAAATTTCTATCAAAGTACCTGGGGTAGGAGCAATTTCTAGTTAATGCAAAACTCAATTGGCCATGGGAGCGACGCACGGAACCTTTAAAATAGGTCTGGGACAAGGTTGCTATGAATCGGATGCCACGACACCGAAATATTGGAGCTCTAATGACCTCAGAAGCAGCACAACAAACAACTACACAAAACCAAGACAGCTGACTGACATAAAACATCTTCCAGGGTACTTTTTAATACACATGGCAGATAAAATCACTGGACAAAATGGCCCATCTCAAGTAATCTTTATAAATGGATTAATCTGACTTTTTTTGGGGGGGCAGGTGTTTAGTCACTCAATTTTTCAACAAAAACTAATGAAGAATTCTCAGTAGATTTTTCAGGTGAGACAAAACGACAAAATCATTTTTCAAGTTCACAAACAGTTGTAACCAGCAGTCAGATTACAGGAATAGCTGCAATACCAGTTCACAATATTTATTAGGGCAAGAGTTTACTCATCACTGCTTCAAGCAGCTGGGCTGCCCTGATCTCCACAGAGGTACACAACAGGGTTTGAAGATCTATTTATGTTTAGCTGGATTATAAGGATGAGCACAGTTAGCAGGAGTCAATTGCTCCACTACATTTTACTGCTACCAAACAGTGTTATTCTTTATGCACCAAATACCAATAGCCTAAATCAAATTTAATCCTGTATTCTTTATGCACTCACATTTAGAGAAAGAAATAAAAAGGAAATAATGTAAGAGGAGGAAAAGAGTCCAGAAAAGCTACTCAGAGCTGATTGATGCTTTTTCAGCTTGGCGGTGACAAGGTCTGTGGTTTTAACACATCACGTAGGAGAAAATAAAAACACCAGAGATGCAGGTGATGCAGCGCTCATCCCACTCTGGCAACATGGACACACTGCTCTAGCCTGTCACTTACTGGAGTCAGGAGCAAGAACGTCACGTGCTGATTTGGAACAAAGCAGGATAATGGGCAGGGTGAAATCAGAGACTGGGGAATTATCTTAAATGTTTAAGGGAATTTGATGCTTCCGAAACCTTCAGACTTCTCATTGGGTTGGTGGAATTATTTAGGTCAAGTCCTGTTTTGCATTTTAATTTAATAAAAAAAAAAAAAAAAAAAAGAAAGAAATAGATCTAAGCCGAGTTTCAGAACACCAAGGCCAGGCCAGTTAACCCAGGACATTACAGATGAGTCCTCAAACCACAGGTAGTGGTGTAGGACTAAAGCAATTAGCTGTTACCATTTGGTTGCCCGAAACCAGCCTGGTGACCTGAGTCCAATTCTCTGCAGCAGGCTCCTGATCCTCAAAGAGCTGCCAACCCAGCTCACCCTGAGTGACAGTGTCCCGAGGCCACGAGCAGTGGGGACAAACCGGCCCCACGGCCGCTCCCAGCGCTCTCCGTGGTGGGGGTTCCAGGCGTGGTGTCCGGGAGGCGCAGGAACAGCGGCCGTCACCACGGTTGCTCTGCCTGTGGTGAGGGCAGAGAGAGGAGATCCCCAGGCTGTCAGTCAGGGCTGTGTTCATACAGAAGGGTTTGGGTTTTTTTTTCATTTCTCAAAGTTGTTATTGGAAAATGTCACTATTCATTGCCAAGAGTTCCCGTGATGCAGTAACTCTCATTACACCTAAGCCCTCTCAGCACAAAATAGCCACACACTGATAGCCTGAATATATTTGCTGCAGCTGCTGTTCCATAGACTGCACTCTCGTACAGTCAGGTTATTTTACATGCTTATTAGCCCCATTATTTTATAGCTCATTCCTCTGTGTAATGCTGACTCTATAGCACTTCATTTTAACAAAAGGATATATTCCTCAGAGACAAGAAGGGATGAGGAGGCTCCGAGATGGAAAGGGAGGGTGGAGTAAAGGCAGCAGGTCATGTTGTGCCTGGGCTGAGGAAGCACCTGGAGGTGCAGGAGCCCTGGAGCTCTGCTGCTGCCTTTCCTGCTCTGGAGGGTCCCCTCCAAGAGCTCCGCCTTGGATGGGTGCTCCCAGGGGAGCAGAGGTGAGAAGGAAGCAGGAGGGAGGCAGCTGGCACCCTCCTAACTGGTGGGGACCATGCTCAGAGGCAGCACATCATCCATCTACAAGAGGCATGGGGTTTGCTTGGGCCACATCACTCGAATGTGACCGAAACGCCACAAAGCTGTGGCCCCCGACCCAGACTCTTAGAGCCACAGCACTGAGGTCCCCAAAGCTCTTGGTCTTGGCCACCAGCACCATTCAGTAACAGCCAAACCACCCTAGAGATGGAAAAGGTGACAACAGTTCACGGTCTTTGTGCTACTGCACACACTGCTCAGACCAGGTGTCCTTGTACTGGAGCACTACCTGCTGAGAAGTCTCCTGCCAGCCAGCCAGGTGCTGCTTTCTCCCTCCTCCTCCACCCCAGAATTTCTCTTAAGGTCCCAAAAGTGCCAAATCTGGATGCTACCAAACTAACACCTTCATGTTTCTCACGTTTCAGTCTCTCAGTTGCAGCTCTCGTGGGACACCTCTTGCAGACACAGACACACATGCCCCATGCTTTCAAGAAAAAGAGGTGTAGAAAAGGTTTCTTGCAACAGTGCACTATTGTACATGTGCTATACGTTTCTTAGGGAAAGCCTCAAGATGTCACAGAAACCATGGAAAACAGTCCGAGAGAGAAAGCTGGAAAAGACAGGGAGAGAAGGCATGACAAATGTCTCCTTAGCAAATTATCAGCAAATACTGCATGGTAAAATAAGAAAGAAACCATCGCTCTCTATCGACTGCCTCTTACTAAAATGGCCAAGGAATAAATAATAAAGATGAAAGATAACTAAGAGTACATTAACAAAATGTTAGTGATATTTATTATGTATCATACATATCACTGCATCTGTGGGACTCATTGACACCAGATTAAAACAAAAACTTCACACAACTCAAACAGGTTTTTGTTGGTTTGGTTTTGTTGCCTTTTTTTTTTTTTTTTTAAGACAGTGAAACTTTTTGTAACATTCAGAAGAGAGAAGCAAGCTCTTGAGTGAGGGAAGGAGCCAACCACAAACCAGGACCAGGCATGGGGCTTCTTGGGCTGTGACTCTGACACGCTCCTGTCTCTGTTTTCTCACTCCCCTGCTCTAGCCAAGGGGTTGGGGGAGGCTCTGCCTGTTGTGGGAGGGGGCTGGAAATACGGCTAATGAAGGGAGGGATAACCTCAAGATAAGGGACTTTATCTAAGAAGGGCAAGATGCCTGCCTTGGTTTAGACAAAGAGAGA